>JAJMEW010000002.1:55172-183264 GCA_030574395.1 Pichia californica
TTGTTTCGACAAAGTGAAATTTTAATACATGAATTTGAAGACTTCGAATTAATGTATAATTTAATCGTAAGAATAAGACTTTATAGGAATTTATAAATCATCGCAAAATCGAAATATTGGAAGCCGCAAAAAGGTTTCATAGAATTAAAAATATAAAATTAATATAAATAAATTTTCTACAGCAAGTAGAATTTTCACACTTCACAAGACAAAAGACAGACTCAACAAAGGACAACAGATAAGTGACTTGCTTTGCGCGATAAACAATAATTTAGGCGACAATAAACATATAATTTATCCATTCCATCACGGTTTTCTTCAATATATTATAGTTGTATAATATAATGAAGCTTTTGCCATTTAATTCATATTAGGAGTATTAAACTGTTCAGATCTATATAAAATTATTTTGTGTATAATATGTATAAATTTTCTTTTTAATAAATCTTAATAGCGGGAAAAAAATTTTTTTTTTTCTATTTTCTCTTTATTCTACTTTATTCGTTTCTGTGTGGGGCGTGGTGGCAAATCATGTAATTTGGCATTAATCAATTTATAATGTTCTTTCATCCGCAAAATTTGCCGCCTTACGCCTTACTAAACAATCAACAATCTTAGTAATCTGAATAATGGATACGTAATGTAACATACAATGATAATTGATAATTGATACTCGGAGTAATGTTTATGTAATATCGATTCTATAAAAGCACCCTTTCCTGCTGCCCTTTCCTCTTTTTACACCAATTACACCCATTTGCTCATTTATCCAATCAACCAATTCACCCCATTTAAACAAAAACCACCTATACATACATATAAATAATAAATATGTCCGCTAAGAAAGTCAACATTGTTATCTACTCATTATATCACCATATTGCCAAGATGGCAGAATCTGTTAAATCAGGTGTTGAATCTGCTGGTCATAAATGTGAAATTTATCAAGTAAAGGAAACATTACCTGAAGATTTAGTTAAAAAATTAGGTTCTCCAGGTAAATTATCATATCCAATATCTGATTTAAAAACATTAACAGATTGTGATGGTTTAATGTTTGGTATTCCAACTAGATATGGTAATATGCCAGCTCAATTAAAATCTTATTTTGATTCAACTGGTTCATTATGGGCTCAAGGTAGTTTAAAAAATAAACCTTTTGGTTTATTCGTTTCAACTGGTACAGGTGGTGGTAATGAAATGACAGCAGTTACCGCATTATCAACATTTGTTCATCATTCAATGATTTATGTTCCATTAGGTTTCGCTTCTGTTTTCCCTCAATTAACTAATATTAATGAAGTTCATGGTGGTTCTGCTTGGGGTTCTGGAACAATCGCAGGTCCAGATGGTAGTAGACAACCTACTGCTTTGGAATTAGAAATTGCAAAGATTCAAGGTAAAGAATTTGCTGAAATTACTGCTAAATTAACTAAATAAGTACATTAATTTATAACATTATTATTATTATTATTATTATTATTATTGTTATATTATCACTTTTTTTATTCATAATTTATTCATAAAAAATATTTAGTTAAGTTGATCTTTAGCTAGAACAACTACATGTAGTCATTAATTTATTAGCATCTTCAGGATCAGCTAACCATTTTTCTTCAACTTCTTTAAGTTCATTACCCCATTGACTTTTATCATATGGATAATTTGCCATTTTAATAACTTTATTTAAATATGCACCAGCTTCTTCTTCACTTGCATTTTCCTTTAATTTTTCAGTAGTATAATCTATAACATCTTGTAAAATCCAATTTTTTGGGACAAATAATGGATTAAATTTATGTGCTCTTTCATATCTTACATCATCAGTTAAAAATTCTTCTTCAACTCTAGCTTTAAAAATTGTTAAAAAAAATTTAATTTCTTTTAAAGCTTTTTCCATTTCTTCTTTATTTTCTGGTAATTTTAAAGAATCTGGTAACATTTTTAAACTAACTTTATCAATATCATATGTTTCTTCATTTCTAATTTTAATTGATTGTAATGTTGAAAAAAAATTATTATAATCAATTTTTGCAATTTGTAAAGTTTCAAATAATAAACCTAAAATTTCATTATTATCAGTTTCTTTTGGTGTTATACCTAATCTACCACACATTAATCTTAAATAATCTTCAATGAAAACTTTTTCAAAAATATCACCAGCAATTTGAATTAAATTATTTACTCTTGACATTGCAGATTCAACAGATTTATCATCTGGGAAACCAAATTTTCTAAAATTTTCATTATTTAAAAGTTCAGTATCTGCACCTAAAATTTCAGCCATTGATTCAGCTAATTTAATCATATTAAACCAAATTGCAGATGGTGTATTTTTAAATGAATATCTTAATGTATGATCTTCACTATTTGAAGTAAAATTTGGATCAAATTTATCCATTATTGCAAAAGGTCCAAAATCAATTGCTAAACCTAAAATTGATGTATTATCAGTATTTAAAACACCATTTAAAAATCCATATGCATGCCAATATGAAACAGATTTAGCATTTCTAATTACAATATCTAAAAACAATTTATCATAATCACTTAATTTAATATTATTTAATTTATCATTATCTTCTTGTTTAATAAATTCTTGTAATTCTTTTGTATATTCAATTTTACCATTTTTATTATTTGTTAAAACATTTTCATTAATATAATCACATAATTTAAATAATCCATTTCTATCACCTTTAAGACGACAATAATCAAAATGTCCAATTCTAATCCATGTTGGTGACATTCTACAAACAATTGCACATATTTCAGATCCTTCTCTTTGTGCTTTATTTTCTGGTAATGCAGTTATTGATAAAGCTCTTGTTGATGGTATACCAATTGCATTTAAACTTTCAGAAATAATATATTCTCTAATTGATGATCTAAGTACTGCATTACCATCTGCAAATCTTGAAAATGGTGTTTTACCAGCACCTTTTAATTGAAGTTCAAAAGATTTACCAGTTTCTTCATTTTTAATTGTAAATAAATTTATAACTCTACCATCACCTAATTGACCTGCAAAATTACCAAATTGAAATCCTGCATATGCCATTGAAAATGGATAAACCTTATCAGATTTATAAATTGATTTACCAGAAACTATATCTTTAAAATATTGTGACTCTTTCTCTAATTTTGGATTTAAATTAAGATCAATTATTGCTCTATGAGATGCACTAAGAAATTCATATTTTTTTCTTTGTGTTGGATAAGTATATGTAAAAAATCCACCTTTTTTTAATTGTCTTGGAGTTTTCGATAATTCAATTGAAACTTTATCTGGTGTTGGAACATCAATATCTGCTGGCATTGATTCAATATATGGTGATGTCTTTTTCACAGATTCTAATGTATGGAGTGGTCTAGTCATTTTAGACACTTTTAATGAAGTTTGTACTGTATATTGTTTTGCAAATCTAGAAAGCATTATTATCCAAAATATGATGATTCCTTCTATATTTTCTTATGAAATCCAGAAAAAAAAAGAAAATCTTAATCAATGTATTAAACACTATAATTATCATCATATTTAGAACCTATTTGAAAACTGGAAAATTCATGACACCCATTTATAAAAGCAATTTAGCAATTTTCCAATTTCCGGCGTCGATCGACGCAGTTTTTTCCCATTTCGGTTTTCTTTTTTTTTTGAAATCGCAAATCGCCAATTGCCATTTCCAGCGTTGAAAAGTGGAAAATGGAAAATGGAGTTGGAGTTGGAGTTGGAAATGGTTATTGATATTGATTGATGTGTCATAATACACCCTTCTTTCCTTTACCCCTACACGTTCCTTCAATACCATACATCCAGAAAACAATACAAAGATGTCCACTGTTTACGTCCATCCTACAACAGGTGTAGATGCAAATACTGCATCAGGTTCTGAACAATCACCATTTCAATCTGCAGCTTATGCACTTTATGCATCTTCTGATGATGCTAAAGTTCAAGTTTATAAAGACGCAACTGAAGAATCACCAGCTGGTTATTATGAAATTTCTGCATCTGCTTTAAAGAAAGCAAAGAAAGGTTCTGATGCTTTAAAAAAGAAAGAAGAAAAATTAAAGAAACAAGCTGAAGAAAAGGCAGCTAAAGATGCTGAAGAAAGTGCAAAATTATTAGAATCAATGAAAATTTCAATTACTGAAGATAAATCTTTACCAAAAGCAAATAAAATTAAAATTTTAAATGCACCAAAAAATATCGATGGTAGAGTTGAAGTTCAAGGTTGGATTCATAGATTAAGAATTCAAAAAGGTGTTGCATTTATTGTACTTAGAGATGGTACTGGTTTTGTTCAATGTGTTTTATCTGGTGATTTAGCTAATGCTTATCAAACACAGCAATTAACTGTTGAATCTACTTTAGCTATTTATGGTACAGTTGTTAAATTACCAGAAGGTAAATCTGCTCCAGGTGGTATTGAATTAGTTGCTGATTATTATAAAATTATTGGTTTAGCACCAAGTGGTAAAGATTCATTTACTAATCAAATTGCTGAAGATTCTGATCCATCATTATTATTAGATAGAAGACATTTAACTTTACGTGGTGAAACTTTATCTGCTGTTATGAAAGTTCGTGCATCTTTATTAGCATCTATTAGAAGAGTTTATCAAGAAGAAGGTTTATGTGAAGTTACACCACCATGTATGGTTCAAACTCAAGTTGAAGGTGGTTCAACTTTATTCAAAATGGATTATTATGGTGAAGAAGCTTATTTAACTCAATCATCTCAATTATATTTAGAAACTTTATTACCAGCTTTAGGTGATGTTTATTGTATTCAAGAATCTTTTAGAGCTGAAAAATCTCATACTAGAAGACATTTATCTGAATATACTCATATAGAAGCAGAACTTTCATTTTTATCATTTGAAGATTTATTAAGTCATATTGAAACAGTTATTACAAAGACAATTCAATATGTTTTAGAAGATCCAGTTGCAGGTCCATTAGTAAAACAATTAAATCCAGGTTTTGTTCCTCCACAAATGCCATTCAAAAGAATGGAATATATTCATGCTATTGAATGGTTAAATGAAAATGGTATTACTAATGAAGAAGGTAATGCTTTTAAATTTGGTGATGATATAGCAGAAGCAGCTGAAAGAAAGATGACAGATACAATTGGTGTTCCAATTTTATTAAACAGATTCCCTGTTGCAATTAAATCTTTTTATATGAAAAAATGTGCTGATGATCCATTAGTTACTGAATCTGTTGATGTTTTAATGCCAACTGTTGGTGAAATTACTGGTGGTTCAATGAGAATTGATGATATTGATGAATTATTAGCTGCTTTTAAAAGAGAAGGTTTAGATCCATCTCCTTATTATTGGTTTATTGATCAAAGAATTTATGGTACTTGTCCACATGGTGGTTATGGTCTTGGTACTGAAAGAATTTTAGCTTGGTTATGTAACAGATTCACAGTTAGAGATTGTTCTCTATATCCAAGATTTTCTGGTAGATGTAAACCATGAGATTATTTTGTATAATTAAATTTTAAGTAAATACTAAACCAAAAAAAAAAATATAAAATAATAAATAATTATAAACATTTATAAAACATAGAGTTGTAAACAAAACAAAAAGAGATAAACTTAATTTGCCAAATTAGGAAAATAAATTAAAAAAGACAACAACATCGCGTCTATGTCAATTTTGATTATTATTATTACATGTATTTAAACAATCACTTCCGAATTGTTTTATTCATTTTTAATAAATTTACTGAAATATACACAAGTAAGATATAATGAGAGATAAATATCAAGATTATACATTAACATATGATGAATTTATTGAATATAATCATAAACATCAACTTTTAGGAAGGGGTGGATTTGGAAAAGTATTTAAAACAACAGATTCGAAAAATAATGTATATGCAATGAAAATAATTGATATTAAAGAAGTAACTCATCGATATATGCTTGAAACTCCAATGAAACCAAGAATAAACAAACATGAAAGATATGATAATTTTCAATTTAGGAAACATATTTTAACATCTTTGTTAAATGAAGTCAAAATAATGAAAAATTTACAACATCCAAATATTATATCTATTTATCATTATTACATGGATGATAACGATGATACTAATAATAATAATAATAATAATAACATTGATGATGATGATGATAATGACAAAGATAAAATTTTAAGTACACCACAAAGAAATCCAATAAATTCACAAAATTTATATATTATAATGGAATATTCATCACATGGATCATTATTACAATATATTAGATCACAACCAAATCGACATATATCTGAATTTGTAAGCTCTGGAATAACATTAAATATATTAGATGGACTTGCATATTTAGCTAGTTTAAGTATAATACATGGAGATATTAAAGCTGCAAATTTACTTATTTTTCCTAAAGGTATTATAAAATTATGTGATTTTGGATTAAGTTTCCAATGGGATGATGAAAATTCTGATGATTATAATGAAGATGTTCAAGATGATAATAAAAGATTACAAAAAATTGCAACAAATGGATCTGCATATTGGCTTGCACCAGAGATTATTCTTCATCGAATGGCAACTCCAAAATCTGATATTTGGTCATTAGGTTCAACAATTATTGAAATGTTAACTGGTTATCCACCATTTAGTAAAAAAGGTCCATTATCTGCATGTCATGCTGTTGGAAGTGGTACAAAAGTTGAATATCCAATAGGGTTAAGTAAAGATTGTATATCATTTTTAGATGAATGTTTCCAATATGATCCAACATTGAGATCAAGAGCTAAAACATTACAAAATCATAATTGGATAAAACATACAAAGAAAAATATTTTGGAATTTGTTGAAATTGATAATGATAGCGATAATAATGATACAGATTTAGGTCTTGAATATGACAAAATTAATGATATGGAGTTTAAAAGAAATAAAAATCCAGTTTCTTTTAAAAAGAACAAAACTCAATTAGACTCATTTAAAGAAAAACATGAAGATTTCCAATTTAATGAATCTGAATTAGATGTTTCATTACTTGAAATAACTAATAATAAGGAAAGTTATAATAATTTTACAACAATTAAAAAATTGTATCAAATAAATCAATTAAAGCTTGAAGAATTAAAACATATCAATGTTATAGAGGAAATGATGGATATGGATGAATTAAGAGAACATTACATTCCTATGGTTATGAAATTACTTCTTAAATCACCAGATATTCCAGATCGTATTGCACGTACAGAACAGCTTTTAAGAATTGGAAAAGAATTTCTCCGTATGCATCCACTCCAACTTCGCCAATTGTGTCTCTCTGGCTGTCTGGTACCACTGGCCATTGCTAAACAAGAACATCGTCTTAACATCGAGACTATTCGACTTGTGCAAAAGCTTGTTCTGGGCACTTTCAAGACCCGTGGAGAGGAATGGCTCTCTGCCAGCGGGTTTAAGGCGCTTTAGCGGTCGAGAGAGCAGGAAAAAAATATTTTCATTTTTTATTTTTTTTTATTTTTTTTTATTTTTTTTTATTTTTTATTTTTTATTTTTTTCTTTTCTTTCTTATCGTGTGAACAAAGCAAAGTAAAGTTTAAAGTTGTTTAGCAAATGTAACATTATTACGTTTTTGGTTTGGATCTTGCTGTTTTACAACCAACAGTAGATTTATTTATTTATTTATTTATATTCAGAAAGTCAGTTTTCACAGGGATGCTAAGATATAGGGTACAGAGCTCTTCAAATAACACTGCTAATACTAATACTAATACTAATACCAATACTAATACTAATACTAATAATGGAAATCACTTACACAATAAGAAGAAAAATAAAAATCCTGCCAAAAAAAGTTTAAAAAATTTGCATAATCGACAATTAAATATTATTGACTTTCCAATAGAAGTTATTGATAATATCTGTGACAATATATCAATCTCAGATATCATTTCACTTTCATCAACTTGTTCAAATTTAAAGAGAAAAGTTGAACATAATATTTATAATTATATTAGAATATTAGATATTGACCATATTATAGATGAAGATGAAATTATAATACAAAAACATTTTGGTAGTTTTAAAGATGAATCTTTAGAAAATGAAAGTTGGTGGGTTTATAATAATATTTCTAATGTTACTAATACTAAAAATATATTAATGCTGTTTTATAATGTTTTGATGAATCCAAATTTAGGGAAATATATAAAGACAATTGAAATTAATCTGATACTAAAACCATCTCCTTGGAATAGATGTAAATCATCAAATAATTCTAAAAATAATCTTTCAATTTGGAATAAATCATTAAGTAACTTTTTCACATTTGAAGAATTAAATCAAATAAATATTGATCCAAATTTAACTCTTTTTGATTGCTTAATAATGTTACTTGATTTTACTCCAAATTTAGAAAATTTAATTGTTTCTAAATTTTCATTATTTGATGTTTCGAAATTAATAGTGAAAACTCCAAATTTAAAACAATTAAAAATTATGATTTATGAAAATGATACATTTGTTGAATTACCATTACAAAATTTAAAAAATCTTAAAAAATTAAGATTAAAATTTCAAGAAAATACAGAAGATTTATTAAATAATTTAGTATTAAATTTTGCAAAATTTAATATTCTTTCAAAATTAGAAGTTTTACAATTAAAATATGATAAAACTGATTTTAATCATTTATCAAATCCAACTTGGTTTTCATTTTTTAAACCTTTACTAAAATTCAATGTAATTATTTTTAAATCACTAAAAAGACTAGAATTAAAAGATTGCTTTTTCGGTTCAAATCAACAAGAAATTATTTCAAATTTATTATGTTTAATTCCATTTAACCAAATAGAATGGTTAAGTCTTCAAATTTATGAATATTCTCATAAGAATATTAAACATTCAACTTGTAAAAATGATATTTATAACAATACAACATTATCATATTTATCACCACATTTATCAAATCTTAAATCTATTCGAATTAAACCTACAAAGAATTGTAAAAGTTGTCAAATTGATTCAATTTTAAAATTTTTTAATGATCATAAGAATTTAGAAAATATTTGGTTATCAACGGATTCTTTAAATAAAATAAATTATATGAAAATTTTAGATACTTTTCAAAATTATAAAAAAATATTAAGATTAGCATATTTTGATGAATTTATAAATCATAAATTAATAAATAATCTTAAAAATTGGTTTATGTTTGAACATAAAATTATGGATTTTGATATTTTTAGATGTTATGAATCTGAAATTTTAAGACAAGATATTGATCCAATTTTCAATTGTTATAGAATTGATGAATTCAAAAATTTTAATGAAAGAGAAAGAAATTTGTTAGTTTTATTTTGGCAACACTTTTTAAATGAATTTGGTTTAGATTCATTATTAACTAAATCTAATCAACATGAATTAGGAATGAAATTGTTCGGATACAATTTTAAGGTCGATAAGGTAAGAAAGGTTATTTTATTGTACATTTCAAAAGAGGTTGGTTATATTGACCTAATATATTATTAATTTTATCACTAATTAATTTTTTTTTTCAAAACAATATCTATCGCATAATCAAATATCTTGTTATTTTATAATAATTAATGTCATTTTCTATCTTTGTAAATTGATTTAAAAAAAATAATAAATCTATACAATATACATATGTACAAGGTGACTATTAAAATAAGTAGGTTTACCTTCATTTATCTTTTGATAACTGATTTTCATCTTTTATAGATTCATTATCATCTTTTTTTACACTCGGAACAGAAGTACCAGATACAATTTGCTTTAATTTTTCAATATCCTCTTTCATTAAATTAACCTTAGCTTTTGTCTTCCAACCAAATCCTAATTCTTTACGCATTTGCATTTCCTTATGCTTTCTCTCTCTAATTAAATCACCATAAACTTCATCAATTTTTTTAGCACTTTCAACTTTTTCAATTGAATCATCACTAAATAAAAGATCGAAAACTCTACCATCACCCCAAAAGAAACCTTTTCTATCTACAATAAATGGAATACGTCTACCTGCTTCTCTTAAAAAGAAAAAAAATGATGAATCATTTGTACCATAAAATCCTTTACCACTATAAATTTTTGCAGTTATACTTTTTTGAAGTGTACCTAATGGGAATATATGAACTGGAGTTGGACGATTTGGTAATAATGGATGTGTAGTAAATTTAACAAATGCTTGACCATCATGTCTTAATTGACCTTTAGAATTAACAGGTGGTAAATACCACATTCTCCTAACTAATCTAGATGGTGCTAAAATAAATGCAATTCCAGCCATTATTGGCATTGCAGATAAAATTGTAACAATTGATAAATGCATTGCTAATTGAATATTTAATTGTGTTTCAGCTAATTTCATATCATTATCTTCATACATTGCCCATGCAAGTCCATAACCTATATTAAATGCATTCAATCCATAAATTATAAATAATAATGAAAATGCATAACAAAATACAAAGTATAATTTATGTGGTTCAGCTTCATAAATTAATTCTGGTTCTGTCTTTTTAGTTAATGAATCATATAATCTTGCTAATGGATATTTGTTAGGAGCTGGAACACCTGGTCGTGGTAATAATGTTGGAATTGCTTCTTTCTCAAAATTAAAAGATGATGGCAATCTTGAATCCATATTGTTTTCTTGTGGAGTTTCACCAGGAATACGTCTTGAAATAACCTGTTTCTTTTCGTATATTTCTGCTGGAATTTCGGCACCTTGATGAGGAACCATTATATTTTCATTTTTTGAATCTTTATTTTCTTTGTTAAAGTGCAATTTAGATTGATAGAATAATTTGGTAGAAGATGTGGAGAATGATGGACCAGTTAATTTTACAGAAAATAATGATGGTCTAGAGGATGCTTTCAAAAGAAAGCCCCTTGAAAATGCAAGCGGTTTTATTATATGTAACAACATTACTGTTTTAGTTGTTAATGGAACTTCTTGAAAAAATGAACACGGACAGAAGAAGAAAAAACATCTTCAGTAATCATACAATATCACATCAAAATCACTTTCATGATCTTTTTTTCACTGCGAATGTGAATTTTTCTAATCTGGGAAATTTTAAATTATTGCTTTTTACACTTTTAAAGTTATTAAAACATCAATCTTTTATTTAAAACATATATACATATATATAAAGAGAATAACCCAAGTCGGTAATAATGAATAGAGACAGAAGACCAACAAAGGAACCGAAGAAGAAGTATAATTCATTCAAAGTCTCAGACCGTCGAATGGCCGCTTCATTTAGGCCAAGTAAATATTTACATGGACAAAATGCATCATCATCTTTGAATTCTGAATTAGAGAAGATTAAAACTTCCAATGATATGGATAAGTCATCTGAAAGCTCTTCTTCAGTTGCTATTTCTAGATATGATCCGAAAACAGGTAGAATATGGCACGATAAAACATTAACAGAGTGGAATCCAAATCATTTCAGATTGTTTGTTGGTAATGTTGGTAATGATGTTGATGAAGATTTACTTATTAATACATTTATTAAATATTCATCATTATCTAAAGTGAAAATTCCTAAAGATGATGGGAAATCTGAAAATAAGGGATTTGCATTTATTAGTTTTGCAAACCCAGATGATTACCTAAAATGTTACAAAGAAATGAATGGAAAATATGTTGGTAGTAAACCTATTACATTAGAACGTGCAAAAACGGAAATTGGTGATGTTGTTAAAGTACAAAACAAAAACAAAAACAAAAATAAAAAGATTTCTAACAATAAGTATAGACAGATTTGAACTTAAAATGATTTTAAATATACTAACCAATAGCTTTGATATTATAATTAAACAACAATAAAAAGAAAAGAAGATGCAAAAAAATAAAATAAAATAAAATGAGATTAGACAAAAGTGTATGACTAAGGATACTCATCTACTGATAACAGTTGACTCCAATCCCAAAAGAATTTATCACTCATTACATGAGGTTTTTGTTGAACTTCAGTATTAATGGTTTGAATTATTTCAAAAAATTCATTATCAACACCCAACATATCGTTAAATGGGGAATTTGGTGGAATATCTTGATTTTGATGACCCATATAAAAATCAGAAGATGGAATGAGTGGTGTTTGATTATTAGAATACACTGGTAATGGTAATAATGGATGATTCATAATTGAAGATGATTTTGGATCTGCACTTTCAGGGGTATCTATATGATCTGAATTATCAATTTTGAAATATTTTAAAAGTAATGTAATATTATTACTAGCATCTTTTATCATTCCAGTTGATGTTGCACCAAATTCATTATTAATATCTTTTATATAATGAATAGTTTTCATAATAACTGGAATATCAATCTTGAAAACATCATACAAAAGGTCTGATAAAATATTGTAGTTTGAAACTTTTTTATCTTTTGATCCATTTTTAATTAATGTATATGCTAATAATAACATCATTAATGCGTTATATGCGTAAAATAAATCATAAAATAGCAAACCATTAAAATCACTAATTTTAGTAGATACTCTTAAAACGTCAACAATATCAATAGAAGATTTAATACCTAAACATAATGTTTTAATAACTTCAACATTTGCTTCATGAGGTTTTTGTGGTCTTAAAGAATATGCAATTAAATATGGAACTGATAATGACATAATACAATGATAATATTGCATATGTAATTTAATAATATAACGTTTTGCATCTGGTCCTTTGAAGTTTTTAATTTCTGGATCTATATTTCTACCCCATTGTAATAATTCATTCTTTATTCTAATAACGTCAACAAAATTTTGAGAACACCAAGGATTTTTACTCCTAATTAAATATTCACGATTTTTTAAAATACCAAACATAATTTTAAATAATTCAATACCACTTTTATATGCACGTTTAAATAATTCATCTTTAATAAAATCAAGTTTTGGAATTTCTAAATCAACTTCATATAATGAAATATTTGGTAATCTACCCATAATAATACAATTATTCATATGAAGTTTAAAACATGCCCACCAAACAATCTTAATATCTTCTTGTTGATCTTCAGGTAACATAGAAACAGGAAAACTTCTATGATAACCCAAAGAAACACACTTGATACAACTATCTGCTATTAAGTGAGATGCTGCATTTCTATTTTTGATACTTGAATGAAATAAACTACTTAAATAAAGTAATCTTACAGTATTTATATTTTTAGTGAAAAAACTGCATGATAAACATAAATTAACAGCATTAAGATAATCACTAATGACATCATCAGAAACAAAATTATCAACTTGTGCAAGCTCTATCCAATCATTTGAATTATTATTCATTGATAATTGATAACATTTTCTTCCTAAGATCCAAACTAAATATATAACACAAATTTCTTCATTTGTAAAATCTGTCTTTGAAATATTTTCATCTTTATTTTCAAGTATTTGAAGGAATTTTTGAATTCTGCATCTGAAACGATCTTCTCTAAAGAAAAAGTACCTATCATGAAGTTTTTCAAAGAAAACATCAGTATAAAATTCACATTCTTTTCTAGGTATTCCATCCAATAATAAGAATTTTTGAATATCATTACCTTGAATAACGTAAGAAGGGCTAAAAGTAAATTGGTTACGTTGTCTCGTTACTGAAGTAAGTGAATTATTATCATCTAAATGGGGAACTTCTGTATGTGAATGCCTTTTTTCAACTTCCAGTAAAACTGTAAATAATCTTTCTGCACCACCTAAACCAATTTGAAGAGATCTTAAACGAGGCAGGTCTTTATTTGAATCATTTGTTATCGTAGTATCAGGACTCAGAATGCGGTTAATTGCAGTTGATGGTTCATCATTTACATTATTATACTCTTCTTTTTCTTTTACTTCATCATTGTATTTTTCTTCATGAATATCATCATCATCATCATCATCTTCATAATCATCATCTTCATCACCATCATTTTCATGTTCATTTTCAATATGCTGAACCTTTAAAATTTCACCATCTTCTTTTTTAACATGATCATCAATTTCACTAAATACACTATTACTTCTATTTTTCAGGATTTCAATTTGACTTGCAATTCTTGACATCTGAGTTTCATGATCTATTGGTTTTGGAGATGGAGTCAATATTGAATGATCAGAAATTAGAGTTTCAATATTTGAAACAGGTGTAAATGATTCATTAAGCTGACCAGCTGTTATATTATAATGTGGTAATTTAACATACAAAACTTTTGCCATATTTTGAATATCTTCATATTTATTTGGGTCACATTCAGGGAACATTGCTTTAACAATTTTAGTTAAACATTTTAATTGAACAAGTGAACTTTCACTGACAGAAAAGAAAGTCCTTTTCTTTCTTACTATAGTAGTTTGACAATCAGATCCACTTTTTTTACATTGTTCACACGTTGATACATTGTCAAAGAGTCTATTACCATCATCATCATATCTTTTACACGCTCTCTTGCGTTGTTTACAACGGTCACAACTGTATGCTGCTCTCTTTCTTTGTTTTGTAGACATAAATAACTGATATAAAAGGATACTCTAGCCCTTGTGGTACTGTTCTCTCAGTTTTTGTTGTATATATGAATACCCCAGCAGTAAGCAAGAAGCAGGTGGCAAACACAGAAAAGTGGAAATACCACTTTCCGCTGATATCGCGCAATTAATTTGATTGTTGATTGCTGATTGTTGATAGATCGAGGACATTAATTTTATACAAAACATACCTTCGATTTGGAAATTGTTATGATGCACCGCTTAGGCAAAAGTACAACATGGTCCTACAAGAAGTACTTATTAGTACAAGATCAATATCTGAAAAAGATCAATTAATTGATTGACAATAATAAAAACTATATTAAACTTAATACAAAAAAGTTGATATAAATGAAAATGAAAAATTAAATAAAAAGAAGACTAAACAGCATGGCAAGTAAAACGTTTATCATTAACCGGACAATTGTTATGTTTATATACACAAAAACAAATTAAAGAACACCAAAGAAAAAATATAAAGGACAAATCACACAATGAAAATATCGAACAAAATATTATTATGAATAGTAATTTATATCAGCAACCAAATATTGATGACGAGTTCGGTGAAAATGTATTAATAATTAATTTACAAAGAAGGGTATTTTATACATAAATGTGTGTAGGTTTAAATAATGATTAGAGTTTATAATTTACAACTCATCCTTAGCAATGATTTTCTTAGATTCAGCTTCAAGTGGTAACCCTTGAGTTAATAATGAATTTGATTTGACTCTGAAAAGGTTTTCATCAACACCAACACCAATTTCAGAAGCCCAACCTCTTGCATTCTCAAAACCATTTTTAGCACTTTGATAATCATTAAATGCATGATAAATATCTTCCTTTGAAGTTTCAACAAAAGGACCATATTGAACAATTGGTTGATCTAATGCTTGACCTGCAATAACAACAAAATCAGTTTTAGAACCATCGATAGGAACAGAACCTTTAATACCTTCACCATCTCTTTTAAAGAAAACAGTATGATGCTCTTTAACAAGTTCTTTCTTTTCACCAATATCGAATTCAACAGAACCATTTAAAATATATAAAAATGCATTAAAATCTTGTCTTAATGGTTGTTCAAAATTTCCACCAGGTTGAACAGTAAACCAATAATAATCCATTGGAGTATATGCTAAATCTTTAACGGATTCAACACCATAAGATTTACCAGAGATAACTTTAACTTCAACTTTATCATTTGGACGAACAATTGGAATTTCTTCAGCTCTTAAATCTCTATATCTTGGTGCAGTATGTTTTAAATCTTTTGGCAAGTCAACCCATAATTGCATACCTTCAACATTTGTACCATCTTCAGAATATGGCATTTCTGAATGAACAATACCTTTACCAGCAGTCATAAATTGTAAATCACCTGGTCTTAAAACACCGGATTTACCAGTAAAATCTTCATGTAACATATAATTTTTCATAACCAGTGTAATTGTCTCTTGACCTCTATGTGGATGATCTGGGAATCCAGCATCTGGGGCAACATTAAAATGATCTAACATTAAAAATGGTGTAAAATTTCTCATACCTGTAGTACCAATTGATCTTCTAACTCTTGCACCAACACCTTCTGCTTGTTCCATAGCATATATAATTTTAAGGATTGATCTAACTGCAACCATTTTTGAATCTTCTGTTATAGTTTGTTTTTCTGTTATAGTTTGTTTTTCTGTTTGGTTAGTCATAAGTGGCTATGTATTGTAAAAAAATAAAAAAGCAAGAAGAACAAACATGACATTTCCAAATTGAAGAACAATACACCAGTAGGTGGAAAAGTCCGTCCCTTTATAGATTGCAAGAAGAAGGAAAAGCCAACAGCCAATCCAACTCTTCAGTTATCAAATTATGTCAGCACCGCAGAGAAAATGACTAAGG
The DNA here is from genome assembly GCA_030574395.1 of Pichia californica. NCBI lineage: Eukaryota > Fungi > Ascomycota > Pichiomycetes > Pichiales > Pichiaceae > Pichia > Pichia californica. The sequence continues at coordinate 71,605 of JAJMEW010000002.1, forward strand.
GAGAAGAGCTTACTAAGACAGCCGAGAATGGAAACTCGGCGATCTTACTTATTATTAATACTGGATATGGGGATTTGTTATGATTCATCTACATATCTTCTCTTTAGTAATGACTGTTGTTGTGTTCAAGCAGTTATGTACGATTACAAATGCTATTTATGCGTTAATTCTCAAGGCTTGGATTTTAATTGTATACCATGTCTGATTAATGATTCATTTGCCTTTTCATCAAATAAATTCTTATTAACGCCAGTAGCTATTTCAGATTGCCAATTTTTAGCATTTTCAAAACCATTAGAATACGTTTGAAAATCAAATAATGCATTATGTACACCTGTTTTTGATGTTACCACAAATGGGCCATATTGTATAATCGGTTGGTCTAATGCCTTTCCCGCAATAATTACAAAATTTGCAGTTTTATCTCCACGTATTATACCTTTAACACCTTTACCATTTCTTTCAAAAAATATTGAATTGTGTTCTTCAATAATTTCCTTTTTACCATTATTTTCAAATTCAATTTTACCTTCAATTATATAAATAAATGCATTGTATGATATATCAACTTCTTGTTGAAATTCTCCACCTGGTAAAACAGTAAACCAATAATAATCCATTGGTGTATATGCTAAATCTTTAACGGATTCAACACCATAAGATTTACCAGAGATAACTTTAACTTCAACTTTATCATTTGGACGAACAATTGGAATTTCTTCAGCTCTTAAATCTCTATATCTTGGTGCAGTATCTTTCAGTTCTTTTGGTAAGTCAACCCATAATTGCATACCTTCAACATTTGTACCATCTTCAGAATATGGCATTTCTGAATGAACAATACCTTTACCAGCAGTCATAAATTGTAAATCACCTGGTCTTAAAACACCGGATTTACCAGTAAAATCTTCATGTAACATATAATTTTTCATAACTAATGTAATTGTTTCTTGACCTCTATGTGGATGATCTGGGAATCCAGCATCTGGGGCAACATTAAAATGATCTAACATTACAAACGGTGTAAAATTCCTCATACCTAAAACTCCGATTGATCTTCTAACTGATGCACCTGCACCTTCTGCCCTTTGTGCAGCATATATTATCTTTGATATTGATCTCCAACTCATTTCCTTTAACCAGAAGAACAAATTAGTTTTTAAAGCAATCTATAGTGCTCATAATCTAGCAGTAGTCAAATGTATATGTTGCACTGAAGGAATAGTTATAAGTTATACCTTCTAAATTTTGTGTTGAGATACTGTGGAGCATGTTTTTGATGTGATGATCACGTGACTTTAGTTAACTTATTAGATCATGTTTTCTTCACCACTCCCTTTATTTCTGTGGTTGATGATACTTAAAGAAGTATAATGATAAATTGATGGTGTGTTGTCTCTTTTATCAAATACCCCTGTGAACAAAGTGCAATGCATCACAATTATAATCAAAGATTGACGCATTCATTATCTTACTTGAAAACAGAGATTACCTTTTGCCTTGTATCTATCGATAAGCTTTTTAAGCGACTCAACACTATGGCTATATCAATATTCTTTTACAAACTTGTATTGTAATAACTGCATTTATCAATGACTACGGGAAAGCATAAGGTAAAACGGCTAGCTTGTCAACTATGTCGTAAAAGAAAAGTGTGTATCATATAAATTTACACGTGTTAGAGATTTTTATCTTTATTTTTTATAATATAAATTACTAACATTATCTAAAATTAATTTTATATAACAGAGAAAATGCAATGGTGAAACACCTTGTGATAATTGTCTCAAATGGGGTATTGATTGTGAACCAACTAATAAGGATGGAAGAGGGTTTAAATTTACTACATCTTATATTAAAAGATTACAAAGAATTAATAAATCAATGTCTCAAATACTTCAAAATCTTAAAAAATCCGATGATACACAAAAGAATGAAATTCTTTCAAATTTGGATGATAATTATTCATCTATGTCATCTGAATTTGAAAAATCTCTAGAAAATATATTATTAAAAAAATATAAAAGTAAAGAACAACCAATTTTATTATCAAATGATATTAATTCAAGAAATGTTATTAATTCAAGAAATGTTATTAGAGTACACGCCGTTAATGAAACTGTTCAAAATGGAGAACTTGCAGTTTATGGACCTTCTTCAATTTATATTCCTGGTTCAAAAATACCTCAAAAAGATGAAAATGATATAACTGATTATGAGAAATTTCATCAAAAAACTTATATAAAGTTTATTCAAAATTTTTTTATTTGGATATATCCTGATATCACTATGTTTATTCATAGAGAATCTTTTTTAACTGATTTTTATAAAAGTAAAGATGATATTAAGGTTTCAGTTACATATTGTGGAGAAGAACTTATCAATGCATTATGTTGTTTAGGTTGTTTTAATACACATGATGATGAACTTGATTTAAATGTAACTGAAACAGCAGATCATTTTTATCATTTATCAAGAGATTTAGTATTTGAAAAATTAAGGAAAGATTCATATTCAAGTATTGTAATGATTCAAACATTACTAACTTTATCTATTTATGATTTAGGAAGAGGTAATAATGTTTCAGCTTGGCTATTATCAGGTATTGCTATTAGAATTGGCGAACATAAAGGTTTATCACATGAACCATTAGAATGGAAATCTGATTTCAAAAATCCAATTTTAAGTGATTATGATATTAGAGTAAGAAGTAGAGTATATTGGGGTTGTTATTTAACCGAACATTTTATTGCTAATGTACTTGGACGTAATTCAATTTTAAATTCAAAGCAAACAACAATAAGAGATTCGGATGATTTACCAAGATTACAAGGTATTGAACAATTTTGTTATAAGGATCCATTAGATTCAAATTATAACATACGTCTTGATGTTTCAAGACATTTATTATTATTAGATAATATGTACAGAATATGTGAAACATATAAACCATTAATTTTTTCTAATTCTTTAGATAATATTATGAATTCATTATTACATTTAAAAGAATTTACCAATAATATATTAACATGGAAAGAACAATTACCAGAAAACTTACAATGGAATAATACAATTTTACAAAAAGAAGGTCATAATCCAGTTATGATGAATATTAGAAATCAATATTTTCTAGCTTTGTTAAGTTTTCATAGACCATTTATAACTGAAAGTGTTGGAAATTTATCACTTGATTTTTCTGTTAAAATATGTATGGAAATAATATCTGAAATAAAATTATCAATAAATTCTTTTTTGAAAATTCAAAGTATTAAAAAATGTTCTTTGGTAATAGTATACAATACAATTTTATCAATTATGATTACTATGATGATGATGACAAAATTAAATATTGAGGGTGATATGAGTGATAAACTTGATATACTCAATTTTTTTGTCAACATATTAAAGGATATGTCATCATCATGGGGTATCGCTGGAAAGTACTACAATTCTATTAGTAATACATATACAACATTAGTAAATGAATTGATACAAAATAGAGATAAACTTGTTGATTCAGATTCTAATTATGAGAAATTAGTTAGTCAAAGTTTACAATTGTTAGAGCCTGATAGATTTTCTGTTCATTTTGAGAATGAAATATTTAGTAGTGAAGATATTCCGAATATTTTTCATTCTATTTTAGATGAAATGCCAAATTTTGATGAAGGAGGATTTGGACTCGATTTTTCCACAAATATATAGATTATTATTTTTTATTCATAATTAAACAAAAATTTAAATATAGATATCTAATTATTTTTGGTACGAACATTATATAAAATTGCATTTGATGCAGTTATTCTCTTTGTTTTAAAAATTATCTTCCAAGAAAAAATCATTATTAAATAAGCAGCAATACCAATATAAGTAGTAATAAATGTTTTATATTTAAACCCATTAATAAAAGCATTATACCCATTAAAAAAAGTAATAATCATTATGAAGATAGTTACAATATAAGCAGCACAAGGTTGTCCCCACATACGGAAAGGAATTTCTTCTCTAGCAACATTTTGAGCAACAGTAGCTTTATAATAACAAATATATGAAATCATAATATTTAACCAATTTAAAATACCAAATACTGTAACTGAAGATGAGAAATAACCAAATATTACAGCTGATGATTCATTTGCATTCATATAAGCAAGTGCTCCCCAAATTGCAGTAAATAAACAACCATAATAAGGAATTCCATTACGATTTAATTTTGTAAAAATTTTTGGAGCATAACCATCTTTTGCAAGACCATAAAGAGTACGTGAACCAAGATAAATATCAGTATTTGCTGAAGAGCCAACAAAAATTAATAATGCAGCATTAATAAAATCTGGTAAAACTTTAATTTCAGCAGCTTGAAATGCAATAACAAATGGTGATGCAGCTGCATTACTTCCACTTGTTGATAATTTTTTATTAAGAGGTGAAACTGCAAGACCTATCATAAATACACCAAAAATGTAAAAGAAACAAATTCTAAAAATAACTTGTTTAGATGCTTTTGGAATAAAAGTTTTAGGATCAGGAGTTTCACCGAAAACAACTCCTATTGCTTCTGAACCAACATAAGAAAAGCAAGATTGAATAATACAAGCCCAAACACCAAGAAATCTACCTGTACTTCCTTTAACTAAATATTCAAGAAATGCACTTTCATGCCAATATTGGAAACCAATAGTTTCATGAGTTGGAGATCCACCACATGTAATTACAATGCAAGTAATAAAACAAATAAGTAATACGATTAATTTAGCAGATGCACACCAAAATTCCAATTCACCATAAAATTTAACATTAAACCAGTTAACGAAAATAATAGCAACTAAAAATACAGAAATGAAAATTGAAACATTTAAATCTTTTCTCCAATATTGAATAATAACACCTAATGCACTTAAATTTGCAGATAAAACAATTGCATATTTGAAAAAATAATTCCAACCAGCTGCAAAACCTAATGCTGGATCAACATATCTAGCAGGATAACCTGAAAATGCTTTATCCATTGGTGAAAATGCTGCCATTTCACCTAAAGACATTAAAACAGTTAATAAAATAATACCAGTTATAATATAACCAATAAAAAGTGATGCAGGTCCACCTCTTTCTAATGCTGTACCCGAACCAATAATTAAACCAGTACCAATTGCACCAGCAATTGCAATCATACTAACATGTCTTTTTTTAAAATCTCTACCTAAAAAAATTTCTTCTGATTCTTTATCTTCATTATTATCATTATCATTAGTGTTGTAATCACTTATGGATAAATTATCTTCATTAACAATTGTATCAGATACAATATATTGATTTTTTTTTTCTTTTAATTCTTGCATTTACTTTTTTGATTTCTTTATGATTTTAATAGTTTTTTTTTTATTAAAAATTTTGAAATTTATTGAAATGCGAATTAATTTGGTTCTTCGATTGATTGGAAAGTTATGTCCTTTTATGAACAAAAATTAAAGGGGAGAACAAACAATTAGTACGTGTAAAAAGTTTGATATCTTTAAAAACAAATGTATTTTTTATCGTAATATTTTAAAATGTGTAAAATATAAGATAATACTAGATAAGATAAGAATTTAATATCGTAAGGTGCTTCCTCGTTCTTCGTGTATTATTACATTCGATATATTTACATGAATCGAGTCAAATCAAGAAGGACTTTCAAAACTCCGCATATAATTTTTTTTCCAGATAAGACGGACTTTCGAATGTCCGCAACCATTTTAACATTTTATCAAGAAGTTTCGTTTACTTTAAAAATGTGTACTTTTTCCCATTATTATTATAATATATAATTGTTTATTTAAAATATTTTAATAGGTTTTTTATTCAATAAAGTAAAGAACTGCTAATAATGACATTATCTGAAAAGGAGACAATTCTTAAAAGACTTCGTTCTGAAGTACCTATTGTTGCTAATAATGATATTATTTATTTAAATGCATCATATCAACCACCAATGAATAATATTGTTGCTAATTCAATTAAGAGATATGTTGAACAAGGATTATATTCAAAAAATCCAAAACCAGAATGGATTAATGAATGTGAAATTGTTAGATCTAAAATTGCCAAATTTATCGGAGCAAATTCAGAAGATATGGTATTTACAAGAGATACTACTGAATCATGTAATTTATTTCAAAGATCAATAAAATTTAAAAAGGGTGATAATGTTGTAATTTTAAGAGGTGAACATCCAAATCAGACATCAGGTTGGTTAGGTTTAACAACTGAAGGTTTAAATGTTAAATTTGTTGAAGTTGATGAATCAAATCCTGATTCATATAATGCCGAAACTTTTAAAGATTCAATTGATGACGATACAATTGCAATTGGTATTTCATCAATTATGTTTCATTCAGGTTTACGTAATGATATTAAATCAATTTGTGATGAATTTAGACCAAAAGGTATTCATATATTAGTTGATGCAACTCAAGAAATTGGATTTGGTAAAATTAATGTTAAAGAACTTGGTGTTTCTGCAATGGCATTTGGAATTCATAAAGGTTTATCATGTCCTACCGGTTTAGGTTTATTATATATTGATCCAAAGATTATTTTAGAATTAAAAGATACACCACCAATTATGTCTGCTGGTTCATTAAGTAATATTACATCAACGCTTATAACACCAAATCCATATAAATGTTTTAAATCAGCTAAAAAATATGAACATTTAAATAAAGCAATGTTACAATGTATTGCATTAGGTGAATATCTTGATTTTATTAATGAAATCAGTATTGAATTTATTGAAAATCATTTAGAAAATCTTGGTGTTTATTTAAGATTAAAAATGTCCGAAATTGGTGTTAAAGTAATTGGACCAAATGATATTAATAGTAGATCACCACATAGTAATGTTCTTTGTTTAGAATCATTAGATTGGCAACAATTCTTTATTGATAATAATGTATTTATTTCAAAATATAGGGCTGGTGTTCGTGTTTCTTTTGGTATGTATAATAACCAAGAAGATGTTGATAAATTTGTTAAAGTTATTCAAAAAGGTCTTGATCTTGGAATGAAATAAAAAGAGTTTTAATTGATATATTAGTATAATATTACATAAAAATACTATATAATTATTTAAAATATAAATCTAAAGACCATGATTCTATAAATTTTAAATTTTTTTGCTTGTTTTTTAAGTTAGTTCATTAAACGTTAATTTGTTATTTGGTATTTTTTAAAGTAAATTGTATTGTTTTTTTTTTTGAATAAATGCTGACATTAGTTGAAAAGAATATATGAATTGAATGGATATAAATAAAATTTTCTAATTATTTTTATAATAATTAAGTATGAACAATAATTGCAGAAGCTGTTGAAGTTGCAATTTGTGTTGTTTCTGATACATAATTTCCCGAATAAAAATACCAGATAAATAATATTGATGCAATTAAAAAATAAGAAAATGAACCTAATTTAAATAAAATATGTATTGGTAAATATATAAATAAACTGAAAAATATATTTAATAAATGAAATATAATTGCGAATAAAATATTTAAAGTTGTTTCAGGATTTTTCCAATTTTCAACATTTGAATTAATAATCCCTTGATTATCTTTATGCTTTTTTTTTAAATTTACTTTACTATGTGAATGCTGATTATGTTTATGTTTATGATTATGATTATGGTTATGCTTATGATGAGTTCCAAAATTTGAAGATTGAGAACGTTGTAGATTCGAACTATTTGATATAAATATTTGATCATTATTTTTGGAATCAAATTTATTAAATCTTGTTGAATTTAAATTATTAGAATGATTATTATGATTATTATATTCATGATCTAAAGTTAATATACCTAAATTATTTAAAGAAATTGCACTTTGTGTTTGCCTATTTTTATAAAATGAATTTGAAATTTTTGAATTATCATTAATTAAATTATTTGAAGTATTATTATGAATATTGTAAGGGGGTATAAAAGAAGAATCATTATCAATAATCAAAGAATTTGGTCTTGAATTAAAAGAAGAATAAAGAGAAGAATCTGAAAGAATTCTTTTTGAATTTGGTCTTGCTTTTGATAATTGGAAAGAGCCTATATCAAAAGATTTTCTATTTGATTTTTGATTTAAATTTAGAGATGAAGATGATAAAGATGAATCTAAATGAATTGGTGATACATTTCTTTTTGGGATTTTAATTAAAGTACCTAAATTATCAATTGATCTTCTACTATGATTCGAATTTGTATTTTTATAAAATAAAGATTTATTATTATCTTTTTCTTTATTTAAATTTTGATAACTTTTTGAATTATTATTTGAAAGATAAATTGGGGAATTAAATATAAAATCATCTCTATCCGAAGGAGATAAATCAAAAGATACAGAATGATCATTTCTTGGAGTTGAACTATTATAAGGAGGTGAATAAAAATCATTAAATTCTGAAATTTTAACATTTGATAGGCTAGAGCGGAGATTAGTATAAGAATGATTATTACTATTATTATAATTATCATCATCAAAGATATTATTACTACTATTGTTATTTAAATTTGAAGTTTTTTCATGTTTGGATAATTTTCTTTTTAGTTTTTGAGATTTTTTTCTAATGAGAGTGATTGGACCGACCATGATTGAATTTAAGTCAGTTCAATTCAATCCAATTCAATTCAATCCAATTCAACGTGTTCGAAATGAATGTGTGGAAAGAGAAAGAAGAAGGAAAGAAAGCAAGAATGGAATAATGGCTAGAGGCTAGAAGGGTAGTCAGGAAATACTCTTAGCCTTTGAAAATTCCGTAACATCGAAGAAATAAGAAATAGGAAGACAGTCTATTCCCAAACGAGCAATTGTCTGCTGCTTAGCGTGGAACGATCTCTGTGTTTGATGCGAGGAACGCAACGAAGAACGAGCGAGGGTTCTTGTTCTTCGTTCGTTGTATGGGATAAGAGGACAGCAGACAGCAAGTGCCGCTGTCCTCTACTGGCACAGGCTTGGTTTATGGTTTACGGGTGGTTAGCAGTATCCAGCAGTATCCAGTATCCAGTATCCAGTATCCAGTATCCAGCAGGTTGCAGTGCAAACCAACATCACACAACATCCGACACAACAGCAAACTCCGGGACACAAAACAAACAAAATCGATTTTGTTTGTTTTGTTTTGTTTTGTTTTGTTTCGCGTGGCAAAACGAAACTGTAGCAGCACGGCCGTCCCAATCGGGCAACTGATCCAGCTGCTAACATGAATATCTGTGACAAGAACGAGACAGACAAGCAAGGAGAATGGAATGGAATGGAATGGAGTAGAGTGAAGCAGAGAATAAATGCTCAGCTACCTGCTACCAGCAGCTGAATTTGCCCTCCTGCTCTTTCTTCCTTCTTCTGCTACTGCTACTGCTACTGCTTTCCTTTACTTCTGCTGTCCTTTTCTATAATACATGGACAATACCTCTTCTGCAGAAAACTCTCTTAATTCCAATTTGAGCACTCCTTCTTCCTTTTCAGTCACCTCCTGTCAATCGAGTTATGATCCCTATAGAGTATTGAATAATAATAATAATAATAGTAATAGTAATCAGTTAAATTGGAATATTAACATTTTAAATAAATCTCCAGATAATACTAATAATTCTTCTTTCAATATGGACATTTGGAATTCAAACACTAACCCTAATTCACTTTCAAATGATCCTTTATATACCTTAAATCAAGATCAACCTTTAAAATCAATTCCTAATTCAAATTCAAATTCAAATTCAAATTCAAATATTAATTTAAATAATTTTAAATCTTCATTTTCAAATGTTGAAATGGATCCTTTATCTTATCAAATGTTACAATTATCATCTAAAGATTCTTTATCTCAATTGACAACAAATCCTTCATTGATTCAAAATACTTATTTTGCTAATTCAAATGTTAATTATAATCGTCAATTAAAAGATGTTTCAATACCAAATTCAACAACAACAACAACAACAACAACTAATACCAATAAAAATCAACTGTTTACAAATATTAATTCCAGCAATGAAAATCATGAAAATTGGAATAATAATAATAATTCAGTTAATAACAATCCAATTAATAATAATAATAACACTTATAATAATTATTTACTTCAACAACAAAAACAACATCAAAATTCTTTTTCTCATCCATACAATTCAAATAATATTCAATCTCATAATAACAATAATAACTATGTTAATTATAAAAATATTAATAATAATAACAACAACAACAACAACACTAATACTAATAAGGTCACTAACAATCTTCAAAATTCAAACTCACAATCTCAGAATTTGAATTTTAATGATCATATAAAGATTCATCCTCAACAACAACAAAGTATTAATAATATTAATAATAATAATAATAACATTAATAATAACCATCAACAATCATTTTCTTCAGGTACTACTAACAATAACTTTATCTACAATTCTAATACATCCCAATTTAACAATGATAATAATAACAATATAAGTGTAAATACATCGGATTTTAATAAAGCTTACAATAATTATGATTCAAGAGTATTAAAATCAAACCAATCTACAAAATTAAATGATACTGATCCTTCTGAAATTGATAGCTATAAAACTAAACTTCAACTCAAAGACATTATCATTTCAAAACTTGAATTAGAATTGGAAAAATCAAAAGATTTTCAAAATACAATTTTAAAAACTCAAAATGATTCAAATTTAAACTTTGAAATCCCAAAAAATCACGAAGAATTATATCATAAATTAGTTGAAAAATGTCATTTAACAGAAGTAGAATTAGAAGATACAAAAACAAGATTAGAATCTCTAATTACTGCTATTTCAATGAATAATTCAAATAATTTAAATTCAACTTTTAAAAATGGTAGATATGATGAAGAAGAAATTTCTCATAAAATAATTACAAAATTAAAAATGCTTACCGAAGAAAATGATGAATTATCAAGAATGGTTAGTTATGGTAAATCAAAAGAGAAAGATATTGAAATTGCTTTATTAAGGAAACAAAATAATGATTTACTTGAAAAAGTTGCTAAATTAGAATCAAAAATAAATGATAAAAAATAATTATCATTATTAAGATATATTACCTAATATTTTTTTAAGTTGTTCAATTGGTTTTCCTATCTATTTTTCTCTCCATTCATTTGTTTTTTGTTTTTATTTATTTTTATTATTTTTTATTTTTTTTTACTATTATATTTTTGGATTATATATGTCAATTTTATAAATTGTTTTTTTCATTTTTATTTGTTTTTCCATATATTATATAAAACTTTTATAAATATATATCACATTGCTAAATTCGTTTTTAATCTATTAAAAAGAAAAGGAAAGAAAAGATCTATTTAGATTCTTTCGTAAATATAAAGATATCCACTACTTTCAACCTCTTTCATATTTTCTTTAACAGCTAAAACAACTTTCTCATCATTAAACAAAACCCATCTTTTCTCTTTATTACCATCAATTTCAACTTCTTTTTTAATAAATGCAACATAATGACCAGAATGAACTGATGTACCTTTATGACAAATAATACCAATTAATTGATATTCATCACTAGAATCATTTTCTTGTTCCAATTTTTTCAATAATACATCATTATAATTATCATTATTATCATTATTTGATTCATCAACTTCTATAACCCCATCATCATCTGGATTATTAAATAACCACTCCACAGCAGCTTCAACATTACCATTATTTAAAATAAGTGCCTTTTTAGAAATTAATTCAGTAAATCCCATATTTGATAATGATTCAAGTTTTTCAGAATCAACAAAATTATTTTCTTTTTTATTCACATTTATTGAAGCTTTAAATGGTTTATCAATATTTGGATCTTCAATATGCTCAAATAACCAATTCATTGCAATTTCAGCACCTTTATTCCCAGTTGCAAATAATGCATGTTTAACCCTATTCTCAGTAAATCCCATTTCAAATAAACTATTCATTACATTTTGATCAAATTGTGGTTCATTTGTAATTTCTTCTCCTTCTCCTTCTTCATCAATAAATTCTTCCTCACCAGATAAAAGTCCATTACCTTTAAAATCTTTTAAACTTAATGTTTCATCAAATTTAATTGGAACTGTAACTTTTGTTGGAACCCAATTTTTAAGTATAATACGTTGTGGATTTATAACTAAATATTGTGGATTAGTTTTAAATCCAACTTCTTTAATTGCTTCTTGTAAATTACCACATTTAGGACATGAATATTCAAAAATTTCAGGTAATTTCCATGATTTAATACTTTCATTTACTGTTGTTTCTTCATAAATTTCATTACCATTAATATCTTTTTCTAATAAATTAATATTAATTGGTATATTAATAAAATCTGTAATTTCATTTTTAATTCTAACAAAATTACAATTTTTACATTTTATTTTATTTTCTAAAATAAATTTTAATGAATCCGTTGGTGAATTATTTAATTGTCCATAAATCTTTTTCTTTTCTAATTTATCAATTAAATACCCCCAAAATTCAAATGCATCTTGTTGTAACATTGTACTAAATTCATTATGACCTTCACCAATTAATTTTTTAAAACCAGATGGTTTAATACCATGTTGATATTTAATAGTTTCTGTTGTAAAATTATCAGGTTTTGAATATCTTCCTGATAATAAACCATCACCAATTTTGAAAAGTTGAGTTTCAATATCTTCATATGGTTTAAAATTACCTAATATTTTATCTAATGGAATTCCATTTAAATTAAAAAATGCATCTTTGAATGATTTTAAACTAAATAAAATTTGTAATACTGATGCTAAATAACATGAATTACCTAAATTTTTAAAACCAGTTAAACCTTTACCAAAAATAGGTTTTAATTCTTCATTATTATTGCCAACAGTCATTTTAAAATCCCATTGAATATTTTGTTCAATTTGTAATTCAGTTAATGATTTTTCAGTTCTAATAAATTTTGTAATATCAATTCCAAAAGTTTTCAATAATTTACTTAAATTTGGAACTTTAATTTCTTTATCACATGAATAACAATAACAATCTGCAATATCTGTTGATAATGAACCTAATTTAACTGCAATATAATGATCGGAATTTTCCTTTTCATGTAACATTGCATGTGAATTACCTGGAACTCCACCAAATTGACTTCTACCACAACCTAAATTACCACAATGTAAACAAATCCATAAATTTTCATTTAATTCACAATTATTACATTTTTTTAATTGTAAATTTGAAATTGGATTTTGAATTAAATTTAATGAATGTTTACATGGTTTAATTTCTAATTCCCATGATGATATTTCTTCTTTCTTTTCTGATGAAGTTGAATTTAAAATTGATTCTACTGCTTGTGAAACTTTTAATGGTAATTCATTATTTGGATATTCAATAGATTTATTTAATTTTTGAAAATAAATTGAACATTTAATATCAAATAAATCAGATTCTAAAGTTTCTTTAATTTCAAGTTTAATCATCTTCTTTGGTTGTTCATCATTTTCAATTTCACATTTATTATTGATCTTTCTAATTTTTTTATAATTTAAAAAAATATCATGATTATAAAATTCACTATGCATTTGTGTATATTTAAATTCACCTCTTGAAAATGCTTGATGACATGTCATACAAATATCTAATCCATTTGGATCAAATGCTGTATCAAATGAAAACATACAATCATCTTTAAAAACTTTACTTGAAGATGTAGGAATAACAATAGAGTCCAAATTGATAGATAACTCTTCCGTCATATTTGGCGTTGTATTTTTATTAATTAATTTGAATTAAAACACTGTCGAAGTAACATCATAAGGGCAATTATCATATTCTTCTGAATACATATACATTCTTTGTTCGTAGTATTAATGCGCGTTGTTATATTACATAATTATACACATCTATTTTAATTCTCCTGAAGGTTTATTCATACCTTCCTGCAACATCATATAAATTTCACTATCATCGGTATCATCAGTAATAGAAACTGAGCTTATGCTATTTTCAATTTTTTACCCTTTTTTTGCTGTAGATAAAGACATATCTTCTTCATATTTAAAATTAAGATTTCTGTTCACTATTGGTGTTAAATCCATCAATTCAATATATGATTTGACCTTAGGTGTAGTTTCATGATCTGAATCTGATGTTAAACATATAATATTATCATTTAATTCTTTCTTATCTTCTATATTAGTCAATTGATTAAGTTTAACATCATTTTTTATAATTGCATCAAAATCAATAGATGATAATGAATCATCTGTGAATCTACTTGGAGAACAAACAGATGATTTATTGTTTTTGGAATTTATATTATCAATTTTATTTTCTTTTACATCTTTAACATCATCTCCAAATATTTTGATCATAGAATCTGTAGATCCAAATGTAAAATCTGATAAATCATCAATTTCTTCTTTTAAATTTACATTTATTTCAAAATCTGGTTCTTTTGGAACTTCAGGTAATCTTGTTCGTTGATCCATTTCACTAATCCCTCTAGTAAGAGTCAATTTTCCCTTTTTAAATTCTTTACGGGTTGAAGAAAATAAACCTACTCTATTGTTATCATTATGTAAACTATTAATAAAATTACCGGTATTTGATATTATTCCGTTATTAACAGTTTTCTGTTTAGTTTGATGATTAATATGTATCTCATTATCACTGTCTTCATATATTCCTCCTAATTCTTCTTGATTTCCAAATTTATCAATAAATTTTTGTTGTTTACTTAATCTTAACTTAAATTGAGATACAGATTCATGTGCGTCAAAAAACTCATCAATACCGCTTAAGCTACTATCTGTAATAATATCATTGTTTTCTGTAACATAGTTAGAATTATCCAAAACTCTTGAAACTTCTTCATCTTCTACAATTATGTTATCAAGTGCTGAATTGTTAACTTTATTATGTTGAATTACTTCACTATCTGACTCTGAATTACTCAAATCAATTATTGTAGGCTTTATCTTTTTCTTAGGAGAACCATTCATTTCTACTGATTCAATTGTTCTTTTATTAGAAATGTTAGTTGCTACAGCATCTGAAACTTGTAATAATGTTTTTGTCTTTTCCTCTTTAAATTTTATTGGAGATTTGGATAAAGAATCCAATTTTGTTTTTTGAATTTGTATATTCTTTTTATTTGGAGAATGCTTTGGAGTTGATGGATTACTAAGTTTTTCATTGGTAAACATTCTTAAAATATGTCTTCCATTATCTTCAATTTCAAATAAATAACTTGGCATCCATATATGTACATGTTTTTCTTCAACTGTCCTTAAATTTTCGTCAATTAAATTTTCAGGTAATAATAAGAGAGTTTTATATATTTGACGTGGTTTATATTTTACTTGCAACATAGTCTGTTGAAAATCATTATCTTTTCCTTTCACTTTATATATTTCTTGCTTTTTAATAAAAATATCATCGAGTTTAAGATTCAATTTTTTATAACAAACTATTGCATTCCATATTGTACATTTACCAAGAGTTTCTGCAATATATTCCATTTTCTCCTTATTTGAGTTTCCATATCTCATCCATTTAAATAAATCATTATATTCAACACTTTCAAACCAAGTATATGGTTTGTTTGACATCATTTCAGTTTCTTTGGCAATATTATTAATAAATTTAGTTGATCCTAATGAAGGTTTCTCACTATTCCCACGATATAATTCATATTTGTTGTTTTCACTTGATATAATACTCAATGGTTGTGGTAGTATTGGCATTTGTAAAATTGAAGTTGAATTTCCTGATATATTATTCATATTTGTATCAAAATTATTAAATCTAAATAGTTGTCTAGCAAAATGTGGATAATAATGTGTTGCCAAAATATAATCACTAGGTAGTTTAACTTCAGCTGATGTGACATTATGGCGAAAATATTGTCTTGCATTTTTGGTAATATGTTCACTTAAATTTTTTGAATATTCATCTAATAATTTAATACGTTTTTCGTATTTATGTGGTAACAAACCATGTATATAATCATTCTCTTCTTTACTAACATAAATATCTTTAAATTCTTGAACAACGTTAAAATCACCAAATGTATTTGTAGCTAATGACCAAACTTTTTTAATACCCATTCCATTAACACCTTTTGAAAAATCATCTCCACTAATACATGCAATGAACATAATTTTGTCTGCATCTAAATACATTTCGTTAAATATATCATAATTTACAGGTGTAACAAAAAATTCAGTTGTATTTTTCTTCCCCCTTGTTTGACTATTTGGTTTATCATCCATATTTCTAGAGAAATTACGAAGAATTGTCTTTGCACCATAAGCAAAACCATCTGCATCATTTGAAATAATTGCATCAATAACATTTGCTTGATTTAATCTAGCTAATTCAATTTCACCATCTCCAACAGCAAATATATAACTAATATTCCATGATTTTAACATTTCACATAATTTTGTCACTACTTTCCCATTAGTAATATGTTCATTATTTTTTATAGCTTGTAATTCAGCATTATATCTATCTTCAAATTTCAAATTTTCCGTTAAATTCATAGTACCACGTCTCATTTTATCTAATTTAATTGATCCATCAAATACAATTACAAAATTAACTGCTAATGATTTAAGATATCTTAATTTACTTGCAATTCCAGAAACAATAAATGCAATACCAATATCATCTTCAGGTAATTTGTTATTATTATTATTTTCAAAAATCCATTGAAATATATCAATTCCAACAGTAAGAAATCTTCCATTACGATGATAATGATCATTCACATAATCTTTGAAATTAACTCTATATTTTCCTAATGGATGTTTCTGGTTGACAGTATCCCAAAACCCATCAATAGTCATAACTTCTATATCCTTTAAAGCCTTTTTAAAATCAGTGGCTAACAATAGCACTAAGTCAGAATCCAAAGTTATGACTTGTTAAGGCAGAAATCTTTATAACTTGTAACTTATAACTTATAACCATCATCATATATCATATAATGTCAATAAATCGACAAAAGCGGAAAACTAATCAAAAGAGCAACGCGCACAGCCTGATTAATAATAATTGATAATTGATTAAAACATCAACTCTAAGGAAGCAACAACAAGAAGCTTTGATTCTATTACAAGTAGAAATATATTTATATATATACACATATCCTAAGGAAGAGTGTTACAAATGGCCTGTTAATGCAGATGTGAAGCATATAAATGAAAGAATTTTAAGTAACGTCAAAAAAGCTAACCCAACAACACAAATATTCTTATTTGAATCCAAACAAACTATCCATAATTGCAATGACGCTTCTGAGATAAACACTTTTACAGAACCTTACAAGTGATAGTTCACAAATTTAGGGACAAGTCTCCCGTCTTATTTAGGATTTTATATACATAGAAGTTAGAAAGGTGTATAAAGGAATTACTATATGATTTATGTTTTTTGTTTTTTTGTTTTTTTTTACATTACTTCGCTGATGACATTAGCAGCTTCTCTGTAAGTCTCCAATAACTTTTCACATTTTTCCCTTTCTTGAATCAGAGCTTCATCTTCATACAATAATTCATCAAAAAGAGATTCTTTATATAACTTTTGAACCAATTGATTTTGTACACCTTCTTTTGAATAGTTAACTAGCAGACACATGATTGCCTTAGGAACTTGATCTCTAATAGTTTCTCTAACAATAGAAAAGTAAGATGCAATTAATCTACGAATTAATTCACATTCGAGTTGCTCTCTTTCACTTAATTCTTCTTCACTTAAATGGAAATGATCTAATTGACTTTGAATTGAATTTTCACTTGGTAAATTAAACTTTAATTCACTACTCTCTGTTTCTGTTGGATAACTAAATGCTGCAATTTTATTCGCATCTGGTTTATCTTGTTCTTCTTTCTTACCAAAGAAATAATCTAAGAAATTTTCTTTATCTGGTTTTTCAGATTTTAATAAAGTAGAAGAAGATAATATTCCTGATGTTGATGCTGATCCATTTGAAGGACTAGATTCTTTTATTTCATCTAAAATTGATGATTCTTTATTAAGTTTGTTATCTTTAATATCAGCTGAAACATTACCATTAGCAGTTTTAGATGCAACTGGTCTTTTTAATGCCTCATCTTTCTTTTGTTGTGTTATACGAATAGTTTCTTTTTGTTTCTTTCTTTCTTCCACTACACTTGCCATTGCATTGGCAGCACCAACAAAATTGGGATGATTAGTATTAATGTATGAACGATTAATTTCAATTAAACTTTCAACATATTTTGTTGTTGGGCCTAACCTTTCTCTTAATAATTCAGAAACAACTTCAATAAGTTTAGAATGTAATTTTGGGTATCTAGCTAATTCTTGACTACCACAATTATGACAAATTTTCATTAATTCTTCATAAACTAATTCAACACATCTATGAGAAGGACCTTCAAGTAATTGAATTTGTGGTTTAACTAATAAATCAAATGCTAATTCAGGTACAAATAATGATGGCCTTGGACCAGTTGAATTTCTAATTGCAGTTCTAATATCAGTAACAGTTAAATTTTGTAATGGATTAATAGATAAAAGAGAATTACCTAATACTTCATTATAAATATAATAAATTCTAGCACCACCACATAATTCTTTTGTTGATATTTCACTTGAATTACCTTCAATAGAATTCATAAAATTTGTTGCAAACTTATTCATCAGTTGTAATATAAGACCACTTCTATTTTCCTTTGAAACAATATTTAAATTACCATATGATGCTAATTCTTGTTCAGTTTGTCCCATTAAAGTATTTAATTTTGCTTTAATATCTGGAAGTCTTTCCCTAATATGATTCATTAAAGTTTTATTCAAAATTTTAGCTAAATATGCAGTACCACATCTGGAAGAAATTGTTTTATAAGCTGGATGAGAATTAAAAAATTCCATTTCTGCAGCTAATGAATCATCTAATGATTTTCTAGTCATAATATCTTGTTGAGATCTATTAACAACACCAATAAATCCCAGTTTAAGTGGATATACTTTACCAGTTAATATATCTAATGCATTAGTACCATGATCCATTAAATCTAATTTTGATAAAATACCAATAGTTCTTTTACCTTGTGGATCAACTTGTCTTGCCAATTTTAAAGCTTCTGAATTAACTAAATCTTGATTTGCAGGAGTAACAGCTAAAATAATAGAATTTGGTTTTGAAATATATTCTAAAAGAAGATTTTTAATTTGTCTTTCAATATCAGCAGGTTGATCAGCAATAGGAATTTTGGTTAAACCTGGTAAATCAACCAATGTTAAATTAAGAACATTTGGTGAATAGATTTTTAAATTAATTGGAATTCTACTAATACCTTTATTTTTACCTGCAATTCTAGCAGTTTCATTTTCAATTTCTTTTCTAATATTATCAAAATTGTAAAATCTTTTACCTGGAATATGTAAAAATTCAGCCCATTCAACATTTGGAGTCGAATCTTGTGAACCAATATCTAATGTGGTTGAACTTGATTGATTTCTTAAATGTTGTTCTAAAGTCATTTCATTTGGGTTTGTTGTTTCATCTGACAAATAATCAGTTTTACTTAATAAAGGATCATGATCATCAAGATGAATTAATTGTAAAATTAAAGGTCTTCTAGTTACAATTCCAGTACCTCTTGGTAAAAAATCTTTACCAACAATATTTTCTAATACAGATGATTTACCAGCAGATTGTGAACCAATAACAGTTAATAATGGTAAATCCAAATCTGTTAGGGACGTGTTGGTAACAATATCTTGAAGTTTGTTAACAACTGGGATGAGTTCTTGTAACGCAGTCATTGAAATATGGCTCCTATATATAAATTAAAGTGAATCTGTTGAAGAGCTGTATGAAACAAAAGAGATACAATAAGGCCATTCCACAGAAATTGACCCAACATCAACATAACATCTAACATCTAACTTCTAACTTCTAACATGTGTAGGCAATGCAAAATGCAATGGGGGCTAGTTTGGTGGTGAATGGTGAAGGCGAGCACAAAATTGAGAGACAGAGAAGGAGACAGAAAGAAGGCATGTGGGATTACGTAATTATTAGTGCTCTGAGAGAGTTTTTCACCAGAAGTGTTGAGAGTTGAGAAGTAAGTGCAAAGCAAGATAAGTAATAATTTATGTAGTACAAACTTCTATAAAGTGTTTATAATAGTAAGAATGATAGTGCTTTCAAAAAAACAAATAAGGTATAATAGTAAGAATGATTATCCTCTTGAAAAAAAACTGATTCTCTTACAAAAAGTACGTATATATATTATCTAAAAAACATACACAAATAGGTTTTCTCTTATGCTGATACCATTAAAAACTCAAGTGACCCCTGTATTTCATGAAGCTCGCTACCCTTTCCCAAATTATTTGGTAATTGTAATAAGCTTCTCTTTTACTAAGAGTGCCAGTCGATTCATTATCTGTTTCATTTGTATATAATGGAATAAATGCAATTGGTCTGGTATCATTACTTGTTTCATCAAACACAACAGTAAATGAAATTGGTAAGTCTTCTTCTTTTTCATAGAAATCTTCAAATAATCCTTCTATTGTTTCTGGTACTGAAGATGCTGAGTTAGATGCATATTCTGAGGTTGAAACACCTGAAAAATAAACAGTACTGAGAGTACTAGCTGTTACTTGAACAGTTGGGGAAGCTAATGCATTGGATCCAGTAATACCAGCTGCAATAAATAAAGATTTTAATAATGTAGATGGTTGCATTGTTATGATTGAATATTGACCTTTTTATTTGTTTCTTTTCTCTAATTATTTAATATTTATAATAATTTAAAAATAGTTAAAATGACATGGATTTTATCTTTTTTTTGTTCAAATGGAATTCCCAACCTTATATAAGTCTGGTTTACAATTTCTGGAGTGTCAAAATTAAAACAACAATTAAAATAAGATTGAAAATAATACTAATTCTGATTAATTATTCATGAA
Organism: Pichia californica; assembly: GCA_030574395.1. Classification (NCBI taxonomy): domain Eukaryota; kingdom Fungi; phylum Ascomycota; class Pichiomycetes; order Pichiales; family Pichiaceae; genus Pichia; species Pichia californica. The sequence continues at coordinate 92,573 of JAJMEW010000002.1, forward strand.
GTTTAATGTGCCCAAAGTCTAATAAGTCACACAGTTCTCCTTTACTTTCCCAAATAGGCAATTTTCCGTATGCCTCAAAACGCATTTTTCTGTAGACCTCTCTCTATATTCAACTCCGAGAATTAACAAGCCATTATTGTTTAGATTTCTTTCTTGACTTGACACACATAAGGGTATTAATAATAACTGGTTTCGTATCAGTTTCATCTAATGTTCGCTTAGTTCCTACATTTTTACCTTCCCATGATCCAATAATATCAAAATGTTTCATATCCTTTATGTTGCTCAATTCATCATATAATGAACTCCAATCACTTTTATCAAAATAATCTTTACTTGTAATTAATTCAGTAACATGTTTCATTATTTTAGGTTTTAAATATGTACTTTGAAGATTTTTAGATTGAAATTCATTTACAATACCTGATACACCAATCAAACCAACTATAGCACCAAAACTAAATTCTTGACGAATGGCAAGTTCTTGCCAATATTGTTTACATTTTACTTTTTTAACACGACCTTCCACAATTAAATGTTCTAAAAATCTACCCTTCGGATCGTCTGGTAACAGAGGTATTTGATAAATGGCTGGGGATGCTGATGATGTTAATAATGGATCATCATATACACTTCCAACTTTCCATTCAAATGATGGAAAGTATCTAATGATTTCTCTTTCTTCAGAATTCAATATATTTAAAAATCTATTACATTGTGACCAATTTTTAGTGATTTTATCAACATTTTTTAACCACCATTTTAACAATTCTCTTCCATCAAGAATATGTTTGCCCTTGTTTTTGATTGATTCAGGAAATAAATATTGACCTTCTGATCTTGTAAATAATACTAATTTAGTTTTCACATTTTCAGTTTTTAAATTAATTCGATCTATACCTAATAATTCTAAATATTCTAAATATGGAATTGTGTTTGATGATTTATTCATTTGAACGTTTACTTCACCTGATGCAATTTTTTCTAACCTATATAATGCATAATGTGTTTCAGAAAGGAAAATTTTATCTTTAGTTAAATTTTCTATTAACTTAGGTTGATTCGAATTATCATTTTTAAATTTAAGATTCGATATTAAAGTTTCGACTGGTATTTGACAAACCCATTTCATATATTCAACAATAAATTGACCAACATTAACTTCACCTAATTTTTGTAATCCAGTTGTATCAGCTTTACTTACATATACTAATCTTTCAACACGATCCTTATAAAAAGTGCAATAAGTGTATACTTCAATTGCTAATAATGGAACTTTCTGTGGTGAGAATAACAAACAAAAATGTGTTGTTTTGGTGATCAATAATGCCTTTTCCTTTTTAGGCTTGTAAATTACAGGAACACTTAATTTCGTCGTATAGTTATTGAAAAATATATATTTACCTGGTTTCTTGAGATGTTTGGAAAGCATATCTTGGAGATTTGTCCAATCATTATTCTCCGTAAAAGTTTCTGTTCCAATATCTATGACAGTCATATCATTTAAATATATTAAATTGCTGAAGATTTAGTATAAAATAAAGAAAATACAATACAAACTTATAAAAAAGAGTAAGCATAAGAATAGTTATGTGGTTGTCTATTTAACTAAAACGCCAAATATTTTCATTTCATATGTGTTTACGTAATCTTACCTAACAAAATGAATTGGTGTCCACCATCGTTTCTTGTTTCTTTCAATATATTGGGTTACGATAAAGATTATTACATTAATGCTGAACTAAAGAGATATGTAGATAGAAAAAAACATTAGAAAGAAACATTAAAACGAATGTTTGACTAAGTTATTTACGCGTTTTCGTATTCTTCTGGATAGAAGATTAGTCTTTCAATACCGTCTTTTGTAAGTACAATCATTCTAATAACACCACCAGAGGAACCATCCCATCTTATAGCTTGTGAAAGAGAAGTTTTAATAAAACTTACAGTTTCGTCTTTAGTCATATCCTTTTTGTAATTCTTCTTACAATATCCATAGATGAAAACTGAACCTGAACCTGCAATGATATAGTCTTGTTTGTGAAGAGAACCACCAATTGGGATATTATATACCTCACCACCTTTCTTTTCGTCATAACCAGCACATATGATACCAGCACTTAAATTATCTTTATTATTGTAACATATTTCTTGAAAGATTGAAGCTGCTAAATGTGGAGTTGGCTCTTTACCATTAGTTGCCTTGTACAAATCAAGATGATATTTCACTATATCTGCAACAGCTTGTGTGTCTGCAGCCGATCCTGATCTACAACACCATATTTTTCCTTGAATCTGTGTCAATTTGTCCGTCACTCTGTTTGCAATGTATGTTCCAGTAGTTGTTCTTGAATCTGCACCGAGAATGACACCGTCTTTAAATGTTACGGCCATAATAGAGGTACCTAAGGAAACCTCTCCTTTTTTCAAGTGGGTGATGTCAACATTAATAGAGTCCATCATTGTTGCTACTGGTGTTTCTATTACTGTTTCTGTGGTCAATGGGGTGTTATTGTTGCAGTATCCAACATGAACCTCCATTTCATCTCTTCTCGTTTGCCTTCCTACAGATGATGCAATATCAGAGATCAATCTGCTTTCTCACTCTTTGCTCTTTCTTTGCCACCGCCTTCCAAATCCTCTTGCGGTGCACGGGTGAGCAGAATAAAATTTTTCATTTTTTTTCCAACATGAAAATGCTACTGAAAATCTGGACCATAAATCACCACAAACAAGTCACAATTTAAGATGGATGATGCTAGGGGTTTTCCTTAGAAATCGTTTTACGTTTACATCTAACAGGAATATATCAAACAAATACAATGTCTCCATTCCATATTGACGTTTCTAAGCTTCCTTCAATTGAAAATCCTTGGGGTCCAAGTGCTGTCACACCAGATGCACTTCAATTTAATGATGTCCCTTATGCACCATTTATCAAAACTGATAAATTAGGTAAAATCGCTGATTGGAACTCTGTAAAGGAAGAAGAACAACTTCCAGGAAAGAATAACAACTTACAAAAAAGAAGAGATGTGTATCATGCTTATGGTGCATCTGCTGCAAAATTATTTGGTGCAGAAACTGAAGAAAAAGGTTTCTCTCTTGTTGAAAATACTGCATCTTCTGGTAATAAACAAGCAGTTCTTAATGGACATAGAAATCGTCAATTCCAAAATCAAACAGGAAAAAAAACAACTTCTACTTCTACACCAGCTACTCAAGCTTCTGCGTTAAAGAAGAAAGTTGGTTCTGCTGCACCAACTAAGAAACAACCAATAACAAAGAATGCTGCCAAATGGGGTGGTAATAATAAATGGGGTAATAACAGATGGGCAAATGATGAAGCTAAGTTGAAAGAATCTTCTATTAATGTTGAAGAAGATTGGGAATCAGTTGCTGAAATTGAATTCAACAAGTTAACCAAATTAAACTTAGAAGTTCCAAAATCAGAAACTCTTTCAACTAATGGTACAATTCATCAATATTTAAAGAAATATGAAAATAACACAGCTACTCCTCTTGAACCAGTTTTTCAAAGTACATATAATCAAACTTCAAGTGATGATTCTATTTTAAAGAACTATGCAAAGACTGATTCTGCCAAAGTTTTCATTACAGATGCTATCATTGCTCAATTAATGTGTACTCCAAGAGCTTCTGCATCATGGGATATTATTGTTACTAAAAAGAATGGTAAGATTTTCTTTGATAAACGTCCAAACACTTTTAATTTACCTGTGAACGAAAATTCTTCTCCAGTTGAAGTTAAAGAATCTGATATTAACCATCCTGCTAAATTAGAATTGGAAGATATTGAAACTTCAAACTCTTTTATTAGTGGTTCTTTAGCTAAGAACTCTTCAAAATTTAGTGATATATCACCTGTTACTTTATCATCCGCTATTCCAAAAGGTTATAAGTATGTCAAATTTAACTTACCAAATGGTACTTCAACTGATGATGACAGTCAAGGTTCTGTTCCAATTATTGTACGTGTTTCTTTAGATGCTTACACATATACTGCAAGTTCTAATCTTGCACTTCATTCGTTACTTCAATATGAATCTAATGATTGGAGAACTAGATTTAATGGTGGTGCTCAAGGTAATATTTTTGTTGATGAAGTTAAAAAGAATAATAACAAACTTTCACAATGGGCTACTGAATGTGTACTTGGTGGTATTAATCAAATTAAACTTGGTTTCATTACCAGAGCTGATCCAAAATCTAATGCTTCTCATTTGGTTGCTGGTACTATGACTTCAACTATTGATATTTTATGTCAACAACTTAAATTATCAATCAATAACGGTTGGGGTATAGTTAAATCTTTTATTGATATAATTGAACATGAAGGTGGTGATAACGATTACAGATTTGTTATTTTTAAGACTCCAAATTCACAAAAGGTTATCATTTACAAGGTTCCTTTCGATTCCTTCGATTTCTAATTTATATAGAGCATTTAATTTTATATACTTTGGAATAATAAATATTTTGTCACATTAATTTACATTTCTATAATATTTCCATTTTTTAAAGGTGTACTACTAGTAATACTTTCAGCAGTAGTGTCAAATATACTGCTATCATGAAAACTTCCAACGTTTTCATCATTTGATTCTTTAACACTATCAAGTATATAATCATTATTCTTTGGTGGTGACCTCAACAAACGATATCTAGAAACTCGTTCTTCAAGATTCTTTCTCCTAACTCTTTCTGCAGAAGTAAAAATACTATTCGTATCTGGTGTATTTTTATTTGTGAAAGAAGAACTACTCAACAATCTACTATTGATTTTCCTGATTGTAGGTGTACGAAATTTAGCAGGTGTAATATTAGAAGTATCAAAAAACCCATCATTATTATTATCTATTTGTTCTTCAATTTTGTACTGGGATATATTACCAGTGAGCACAGATTGCATTTTGGATTGATATGATGGTCTATAAAGTGGAGATCCTCTGTCACGAGGTTCTAAATCAATGTATGGATTCAAATCAGGAATACTCAATGGGTACTCATTTGATTTAACTCCTATACTACGTGCAGTTGGAGTCGGAGATGTTCTAGATGACAGCTTCATTTTCCATAATTCAAAAAATGTTTTAGTTTTAATTCTATCCCATCGACCTTTAAATTTATCAGCATTGGCTAAATCAGTCTGCATTTTAATCATTTTTAGTTGAAGTTTTGATAAAATTTGCATCAATAAATTAACATTATCAGTTTCCAATTTATTATTCAAAATATCTTGCAATTGAGAAACACTATCAAATTTACCTAGCCATGTTTCAAAGTATTGCGTTTGAATTCCTACTTGATAGAAATCATCAGCTTGTTTTAGGTGGAAATCATATTGTTGCTTTTTCATAATTAATTTACCTAAATATTTTCTCATAACTTTTTTTTGATGAATAATTTCACGATTTCCTAATTCAAGTTTTTTCTTTTGCACTGTATAATAGTTAAGTTTTATTGATTCAAAAATATACTTCATCAAAAGTTTGCTGGTAATAGCTGTTTTACTTTCATTAAATCGATTTGCTTTTTCAATATCTTTCTGGTATTCTAAGTGAATTTTTTTCCACGAATCAAAATAAGTGGCAGTTTTAAATATAGGATATGCATCTTCACAATCTTCTAATCTTTCCTTCAAACTACTCGATTTTTCAAACCAGCTAATAAATGTTTTCCTCAAAACATTATTATTCTTTTTTTTCAAAAATTGGGATTGCATTGTAATTAATTTCCATTTTTTCATATATTTATCCATTTTTAACTCGTGAACATGTTTTTCAACTTTTATTTCTTTGTATTTAAGTTTCCACAAGTTAAACATTAACTGAATATTATTTTTAAGATAAAAGTCATCTGCCTTTTTATTAAAATGATAAGCCTTGTTCCATTTATTGAAATAATCCTTAGCTAATGTATTAGTTGATTGGGTAAGCAAAATAGTCTCTTTATCTGTGAGTTTTTTCAATTGATACCAATTCAATAAATACTTTCTCAGAATCATTTCTCTGGTTATTTTAACTAATTTTTTTTCAGTATTCAAAAGTTTTAAGTTGTTCATCCATACATTAAAATAAATTGTCAATGAAAATTTCGTTTCCAATTCATCAAGTTTTTTAAGTTTAACTAAAGGAGTAATAGATTTCTTCTTCCATTTTAAAAAAAAAATCTTACTAAGTTTATTATTTCTAAATTGAATTGCTTTATTGTAATCAACTTGCATATCAAGGTTAATTGATTTCCACAATTTAAAAAACAGTTCACGCCTTTTAATCGCAAAATTATTCTGTACATCAGAAAATCTACACAGTTTACTGGAAATCCATAAAGTGAAGTATTTCATTTTCAATTTGTGATCATAAAGTGTTACAGCCTTTTCCATTTCAATGTTTTGAGTTTTCAATCTGTCACTCCAGTGAACCAAATATTTAACACAATACTTTATATCAGCTTTTGCATTATTATTTTTTATTTCAAAATTTCTATTTTCCCATATTTCAAAAAAATTTGATAGTTTAATATTATTAATACTTGACACATCAGTATTTTCAATTTCGTTATTCCTTTTTAAATGATTCTTCCATACTGAAAAATAATTTTTAAGTAAATATGATCTCCATTTTTCATATTGTCTTTCAATATCAATATTTTGAAATGTTAAAGCCTTCCAGTGATCAAAATAAGTTTCATTAAGACGAATATTTTCCTTTACTGTGTATAATGCCATTCTCATATGAACCGTTGGAAATTGTATCCCTTGATAATTGTATGGCATTGCTGTAGGAATCAGAGATATATCACACAGTTTTGATATGAATGAGTTAGTGTCAATTTTATTATCTATCCAAAGTATTGTTACTTTTTTAATCATTGTAATATATAAATCTGTCTCAACATTTATTGTTCCATCATTGATTAATGATTCGCAGTAATATTTTACAATTTGTGGAAACCATTTCATAGTAACTGGCATATCATCTTGATCATCTGGAGCTTGAGCAACTACTTCATGCAATACATCCATTAACAAGGATATATCTAATTTGCTGATCAACTGTTCATCATTCAGACTCTTCCCTATGCTTATAATTTCATCTTTGACGTCGTTTGTGATCATCTTAAGTGTCATATTTCTATAAATCGGTTTCAGCATTGGAAATATTGGATTGTGTTTATAAAAATCATCAATTTCTTCAACAACAAAGTGGTGTTTCTTAAATACTCTAGTTAATAAAGAGATTATCTGATCATTAAATTTCAATAATACATTAATATCAAAAAAATATGCAACATTGTATCTAAGTTTAAACAGATCAAGGATTTTGTTGGTAATTTCATCTATGGAGAGTGAATAGTTTCCTAATATCATCTCTACACTTTCTTTATAACAATCATTGAACACCGTATTGTTGGAAATTGACAAAATTTCAGATTTGCTATTAGTACTCCTAACTTCATTCTGAATATATGATGATACTTGTTCAAATAATTCATCTTCTCTAAAAAGTTTATCAATCATAATATGATGCTCAAATAATATAAAACGTATTTTATTCAGTAATGAAAGTTTGAAACTTACTGAGGTTTCTTGTGTATTCTCAGAATCCTCTTTATCTAACAATTCAACAATTTTCATAGATTCACTAGATGATCCAACTGAATTTTCAATTTTATCACTGATATTTTCTGAATTATTTCCTAAATATGTAAATCCTGTATATATTTTATTTTCATTTCCTATTTTAAGTTCAAAATATTCATAATTATGTGAATAGAATAGAGATTCATCAATTCCCAGAAGCAGCTGCCATAATGATTTCACGTGCCGAAATACCTGACGATCGGGTATATCGCCGGCCATCAGAGACCTTTCTGATTCATGAATCTCTTCTATAACGTCAGCAATCACGTCCAATATAGACATTGGATAAATTAAAGGTAAAAATGTATTACTGGTGCTTGAATATTTAATATAAAACTTACCTAAACATATGATACATGTAAATGATAGGAATCTGATTCATGTTGATAATTTGTTGATACTTAATACGCACCTGGAAAGAAAGAGGTTATTTATTAAAAGCTAATGCACACGTGACTATGTTAAGTGAGCACAACTACGCCACACCACTCATTCTTACTCAAACTTACAATACAATTGTTACAAATACAAACATTGTACAAAATACATATATCTATTTAAGTGGCATGGGTCATTATATCAAACGGTCTGTATGCTTCTTGGAACTTTTCTTTTTGAAAAGTTTCATCTTCCACTGTTTCTGAGCATTTGTCCCAACGTATTCTATTCTTTAAATTTAACAAAACGGCCAGAACTTTTCTAGGGAATTGTGGATCAAAATATTTATCATTATCATTACCTAATTTAATAAGATACTTGGTAACACCAAATTTTTCATATAGTGTAAATAACACATAATCTTCATCATTGATAGTTTTATAAAGTTCAGTCATATCATCTTTTTCTTCAATTTTTTTATATATTAGACGATCAGGATATAATCTCTTATCATATTCTATTTGTCCTTTTAAAGTTTTCTCAAAATATGGAACAGTATTTATATGTACAGGAACAAATTGTAAATGATAGTGAACACTCCTCATTCTTGAAATTTCCCAAAAAACAACGGTGAAATCACCTAGACTTTTAAACATAGTAGTAATACTCTGTTGAAATTTTACAATTTCTAAATAAATGTCTGATACTTCCACTTTTCCTTCGGGATTTTTATCGTGAACATATGCTCTTAAAGTAGGATAATGTTCAACAGGAACAATCATTCCATGACCAGAAAATCCCAAGGGCTTCTTTAACGTTAAAGGACCTTTTGATATAGTAAGATAGCTTAAATTTGCAACTGATACAACCATATGCAATCCAAATGTAGGATTTGCCAAACATAAGAAACAAGTCGACGGTGTGACTTCGGTAGCTTTTAATTTTATTTGTTTATTTGGAATATCACTATCAGTAACATCTTCCAGTGTTCTCTTTGGAAGTTGATGAATTTTAACAATTGGTTTTGATCCTAATTTAATAGAATCAGTATCATCATCATCTGCATCAATATTTATTTGGAATGCATACCACCATCTACCTTCATTCATTGTAGCTAAACTTATAAATCTAGTAATTTTATTTTCAATCTTGTATGCTTCTCTTTCAAAAAATCTACCTTTGTTGGTACCACCTGCTGAAATCCAATATCTAGGTTTAACTGTATTTATTAAACAATCAAGTTTTTCATTTCCTGCTAGTAAAACTTTTTCTTCTTTAGCAATTGCTTCTGGCCAATGATATGAAATCAGTATATCTACATCTTCATTTTTAATGAATTTATTTTGTATATCTTCACCTGTTACATCTTCAAGTATTCCAGACACGAATCCAATTTTTAATCCATTTAAAAGTTTAAATATTCCTAAACTTCCAAGAAATTGGAAATTAGAATCTAATTTATCCATAGGTATATCCATTTTATTCTCACCTTCACAAAAATAAATGGGTATATCTGGTTTGAGTAATGATAAGTCTTCTTTTGAATTATGGAAAATATCACCTAAAAAAATTGAAAAATCAAAGGGACCAGCTTTCTTATTTTGCATGTTGACAATTTTCACTGCCTTTCCAACATTAGTAGATAAAGGATTCAACACCAAAACTTTTACTTTCTCATTACTCATTATGATTATTTTTTGGGGATAATATACTTTGGTTACTATATCTAATGAGTAACGTCTCATAATGTTTTTCAGTTAAATTAAGCAAAACTTGAATCCATTATCAACTATATACCCTTAAAAAATTTTAGTGTGCGATGGATTTTCCTAATTTGGTAATAGAAAAGTACATGCATATATCATCCAGCTACAATAAAAAAAAATTAGCAACATCTAATTGATACAAACAGTACAGTAAAAACATTTATCAAATAATTAAAAAAAATACAAATTCAAAAAAAAAATAGAAACTGATATAATTATATCGTAATAAAAAACACAAGCATTAAATATATTTCGATATATATTAAACGGACTAGTACAAAGTACTGAATGGGGAATTATGACGGCCATAACCGTTTCTGTCATTAGCAGAACCGTTAAGTATTATTGGAGCAAGAATATTGTTTGGATTAGTACCAGGATTACCTTTATGTTTGAATGTGAAGCCAACAAAATTCTTTTGATCGGCTCTAATGCTATTTTGAGCAATACGTTCATCGTGTTCTCTTTTTGCAATAACATCTTTATATTTAGCCATATCAGCTTCGTTTTCAAAATCATCAAAGTAACCAGCATCTACTTCGTTATCTAATTGAGGTATAAATGGAGGAACAGTTTCTCTTAAACTATCCCAATTATGTATTTCTGAAAAATATGGCATTTCAATAACTTGTTTAAACGATCTCAATCTATCATTTGGAGATGCAATCAATTTAGTAATCAATTGCCATGTTCTATCACTAAAAACGTATCTACCATCGTCATAACGTGGTCTTCTTAATACATGCTTCCATCTTTTTAAGTTACCATATGTTTCATCGGATGAACTACCTGAAAATGGAGTATATCCAACAATAGTTTCAAATAACATACAACCTAATGACCAATAATCAACAGTATAATCATAAGGTTTTCCTTCCAGTACTTCTAATGCCATATAATCAGGAGATCCCACAATTGAGTGGGCATAGTGAATATCATTTGCACGTAATGAACGATACATTTGTTGGCGTTCACTAACTGATCTTTCCTTTGGTTTATATTCTAAATCTTTAACTTGGTTTAATCTTAGTTTCATTGATTCAATTCTATCAGTTGAAACTGATCCTGCGGCAAGACCAAAATCAGTTAATTTAATATGACCTTTAGCATCTATTAAGAAATTTTCTGGTTTTAAATCTCTATGTGTAAAACCTAATTGATGTAAAGCATTAACGGCTGCAAACATTTCAGAAATATAAAATCTAGCATGATGTGGATTTAAATATCCAGCATTGTTCAATAATGTACGGAAATCACCACCAGGTACAAATTCCATAGCCATATAAAGACTTTCAGTATCTTGGAATGCATAATAAAGTTTAACTAACCATTCAGATCTAGTATTAGTTAAGATATCTCTTTCTGTTAATACATGCCTAGTTTCATCCGTTCTACTTAATAATTTTTTATTTAATACTTTCAATGCACAAATTTCCTTTGTATCTTTTTTTCTGGCCAGGAAAACTTGACCATAACCACCTTGACCAACTTGCGTAATAATATCAAAATCTTTATGTTTTGGCTTAATACGTCTCTTTCTCAGAAATGCACGCTCACGACCAATATATGATCTCCATTGCATTGATTTTTCCTCTTGAGGTAAATTTGATAATGAGTTTTCAACTTGTTGAATCCTTTGTTGTCTACTTATAACATAATCAAACATATCACAATAGTAATCAAGAAAGTACATTTGACAAACGGTAACTAATCTTTTTGTTTTTGCAGAATTTGCTTTTGAATAAAAATTTCTGTCTAGCCTTGAAGTCTGAAACATGTTGTTAGATCTTAATAATTGTTGTTTGCTGGGAGATGAGTTTGGAGTATTTTCTTTATTTATACCATAATTCATTGGAGATGATTGCGCAAATTGTTGTTGCTGTTGTTGCTGTTGTTGTTGATTGTGTTGAGGGCTTCTATCTGGAGAGCAAATTTGCATAAAAGAGCCATCAGAATATCCATTTTTCTTTGGAGTCATTGAAGTACCAACGTTTAAGCTTTCAACATCTCTAGATAAATCATCCATATAGGAATCGTCCTTGTTTGAACGAGTGAATATCCCGTTCATTAACGCCATGGTAGTGAATTGGTTGTATTTGATAGATTGATTGAGTTTACGATCTGAATTGAATCGAAAGAGTGCAAGATAGAGAGAATATGGAGTGAAACGAAGCTTATACCTTTGAGAGGAAAGAAACACATGCAGAGACATCAGGTTGGAGCGTGGAGAGAAGAGAAGAGAACTGAGAGAACGAAATCAAACAACAAACAACAAACAACAAACGCTAAAAATACGACACTCTCGCTTTCCTATTTGGGTAATTTTTTGTATTTACGTTTTTCCTCTTTTGTTTAATTGGAATGTTCTCTATAATTACATATATATTGCATAATTATGTATTACTGCTCACAAAGCCCACTTTATTTCATGATGTTTGATGTTATCAAATTAAAAGTCTATTTTTATACACAATTCTATACTACACATTTACATTTTTTACTTATATATTGTTATTGTTATTGTTATTGTTATTGTTATTGTTATTGTTATTGTTATTGTTATTGTTATTGTTATTGTTATTGTTATTGTTATTTTCTCTCTAGAAGTTCGGCAAGTTTACTACCTTTATTCTCGGAGTTCTTTGTAATTTTACCTGAGAATTTATCTAATGTATTTTTAGTTCCCTTGGTGACATGTACACTGCGCACATTTTCAATGTTTCTAATTGATGTTTTTCCAAGCATACCTAAACCAATCTCTTCACCAAAAGCATCTGTTTTAGTTAATTCTTCTTCACCAAAAGCCATTTTATTTTGAGCTTTTTCAACTTCAGACATTTTCATTCTTTCTCTCATCTTTTTAAATTTACGACCACCTCTCTTTTTAGACTTCATATCAACTGGTTTTGCAAGTGGTTTTATTTGAACATTTTCAGGTGGTAGCATTTGCTTTTCTAATCTTTTCTGAATTTCTTCTTTCCATTTTAATCCCATATTACCATTTTGAATTCCAGATTGATCAATCCTAGCACATAAAACTATTTTTGAAGATATTTGTCTTATTGCTTGTTTCTTAAAATCATTTGAAATATTCTTAATTATATCACAATTATAAACATAACCAAAAGAAATACTATTTGTTGATTTTCCTAAAGAAGGAATATTACAAGCAGGAGTTGAAGCTAAAGTAGATAATCCTGTTGTTGCTATTAATTGTGAAGCAACTGTAGTTCCAACAAGTGATGTTAAATTAGGAGCAATTGCTTCAATTCTTTTCGTTATAAAAGTACGAAATCGAAGTTGAATATCATTAATATTAGTCATTATTTCACATGCTTCAAGAATTAATTGTTGAATATGATTATTTGGTATAACTGAATGATTTGATTTTATTAAAAAATTTAGTGACATTGTTAATGATAAAATAATATCTTTTGTTAAAAAATTAAAACTGTCATTTACATTTATAATATGATCTTTAAATGATTTTATATCAAATTTAATAATATTGACGATTTTAATATAAAATAAAGGATTCTTAATTATATTTGATAGATCAGGCCATACTGGAGCGTATGCCAGTTTTACAAAAGATGTTAAAGTATTAAAATAAATATAAATATCATTAATCATATGATTAGTTTCTGTTAAAATGGAGGTATCTAAATTTGAAATAGAATTTTTTTTTTCCAATTCTGACATTTTTAATTTTTGTTCTAATTCCTCAAGTTTAGATAAGATTGGACAATAATCATGTATTGAAGAAATAGAATTTAAATTTGGTATAGTAAGTAAATCTTGAATATTAAATTTTTTCATTTCATGAGAATCATTTTGAATCTCTGATTCTAACTCGATTTCATCATCGGAAAACCCATCTAGTAAGGAGTCTGCCAAGCTCATGTATAAAAGCGATTATCGTATGTTGCTCTACTATGTTATGATGAGAATAAATGTCTCTTCTTTCTTGCCATCTATTTTTAATGATTGATTAACCAAATGAAATGATTAATGAAAATAAAATAAAATTAAATAAAATAAAATAAAATGAAAAATCAGTAAACTTCTGCTGATGTAAGCAGTCCTGCGGCACCCGTGCACCGGACGAGCATGAAACGCGTTTGATGCGAAGCGCGTAGCAAAGTAGCAAAACAAAAAACAATCGAAAACAGCGGAAAACAATAGAAAACAACAGCAACGCGGTGGCTCATGCGCTTCACTGCTGCAACTGTCACCCCTGTGGCTATTTCACTGGTCTTGTTTGTTGTTTCTAACTGGTGTTTCCAATACTCTTTTGGTGTTGCTAATGGCCAATTCTCTCTTTCTCCAACCGTCCACATTCCTGAACTGGATTCCACTTTCTTTGAATTGTCTCTCTTCTTCTTCCAAAAGATACCTTCCAAAAAGACAAACATACATCTTAAAAAAATTAGACATCCTTAAAGTTAGATAAATACAAACATTTGTGATCTATCTCATTTATTTGAATTCTTGAATTACTACTTATTATATCTTCAAACTTGAAATCCAAAATAAATACAAAATAAACATCCAACTTCTTTACATTCATTTACATTTTGGCAAATCAACTAGAAAAAATATTAAACTCACATTCGCTTTACATTTACACTTAATTTACATTTGAGTTTACATTTCAAAAATTATTATACATATATAAATATAAGGAAAACAATAATTTTAAAATTATAGACAAGTAGGTAGTCCCCATCTTTTTTTTTCTTTTGGTTTTATCTTCATATTAAATAAATACTAACTCTTTTTGCTTTCATATATATTTTATCATTATAGAATGTCTCCTCCACATTCAAGACAATTATCTTTTGCATCTTCGTTTGTTTCAACAAGTGCAAACTCGCATCCAAATTCAAGTGGCTTTGTTTCAAAGAAAAGAACACCTGTTAAAATAGGGCCTTGGAAATTAGGTAAAACTTTAGGCAAAGGTGCAACAGGTCGTGTTTTCCTTGCAACAAATGTAGATAATAATCAAAAAGCAGCTGTTAAAATAGTTTCTAAAGCTTCCCTTACTAACGATCAATCAAAAGATTCAGATGAACAAGATTGTGATTCTGCTGGTTTAAGTTATGGCATTGAACGTGAAATTATTATTATGAAATTACTTAATCATAAAAATGTTTTAAGATTATATGATGTTTGGGAAACTGAAAAGGCACTTTATCTTGTACTTGAGTATGTTGAAGGTGGTGAATTATTCGATTTATTAGTTGATAGTGGTCCACTGCCTGAAAATACTGCTGTTGATTTCTTCAAACAAATTATACTTGGTGCTGCTTATTGTCATAGTTTAGGTATTTGTCATAGAGATTTAAAACCTGAAAATATTTTACTTGATAAAGATCTGAATGTTAAAATAGCAGATTTTGGTATGGCTGCTTTAGAAAGTGGTAGATTATTAGAAACTTCTTGTGGTTCCCCACATTATGCTGCTCCTGAAATTGTTAGTGGTTTACATTATCATGGTGCTGAATCTGATGTTTGGTCTTGTGGTGTTATTTTATTTGCTCTTTTAACTGGTAGATTACCTTTTGATGATGATAATATTAGAGATTTACTTTTAAAAGTTCAAGTTGGGGAATATGAAATTGTTGAAGATCTATCTGATGAAGCTAAAGATTTAATACATCAAATGTTAACTGTTGAACCACAAAAAAGAATTAAAACAAGAGATATTTTAAAACATCCACTTATTAAAAAATATTATGATTGTGAAAAAGATGCTGCATTTACTCAATTACCTTCACCTGAAAGTGCAGTTTGTCCGGTAAAATCAAAACAACAAATAGATAAACGTATTTTAGAAAATTTAGTTATTCTTTGGCATGGTCGTTCTAGTGAATCAATTATTGAAGCTTTACTTTCACCAAATCCAAACTCAGAGAAAACTTTTTACACTTTATTATTAAGATATAGACATGATCATGCAATGGCAAATAAAAATAATAATAATAATAATAACTCCAATAGCAGCAATAATATCAATAGCTTTTCAACAAATACAAATTTTAATAATGGGAATGATTTGGTACGTAGTTCTTCTGTTATTTCTAAAACTACAGAACATGTTTCTATTTCAAATTCTTCATCTTCTTCAAACACAGCGTCTAATGCTTCAAAAAGAAAAAGTTTGTCAATCACTGCATCTACTCCAAATAGACGCCCTGTTTCATTTCAAAGAAATAATAAAAATTCTAAATCTAGAGATTCTCTTCAAACTACTGATTTTTCTTCAAACAATATTACACCTCTTTCTAATTCTTCGAGTCATAAGATTATTTTAACTTCAACTGCAGAAAGTAATAATTGTCCTTCTAACAATAGAGATTCACAAGTGAAAATTTTTAATGATAATTCTAATATTAACAGACGTTCTTCTTTAATTGCTTTAGACACTACTCCAACTAAAAGAAAATCAAGAATTTCATCAGATACTTCCAATCTCAAAAAGATGTTATCAAATAATAATAATAATAATAATAATAATATGAATATTTCTAATCCAAAATCACAAGTAAAGAGAAATTCAGTTACTTCTAAAGTTTTATCAAGTTATGCAACTATGGCGGCTTATGATAAGAAAATGAAATCTCCTGATGATTATGCTAAAAGAACTTCATCTGATTTTGCAACTCTTTGTGATACATTATTTAATTCTGATGACTCTAAGATGGAATCTAAATTCCCAACTTCTGAATCGATTACAACATTAAATGCTATGGTTTTTGGTAATGATAGACGTTCTAAACGTTATTCAACTATTTCATCAAAGAGATTATCAAGAGAAACTAAACCAAAGAAAAAATTAAATTCTCCTACTACTGCTGTTCCAAAGAGAGAATCTAATAATAGAACTTCAAGTAATCCAATTGAAAGAATATCTAAACTCTTGAATCCATCTGATTTTAATAATTTTGAACGTCGTACTGCTTCTGATGTACATGCTAATTTTGGAAATTTATCTGAACCACCAAAACCAATTTCTCGTTTAGATCCAAGATATAGAGCTTATGAATCTTATCAAAAAAGAACATCTCAACATGCTGCTGAATTATTAAAATTAAAGGAAGAAGCTGAAGAAGAAGCTAAGGCATTAGCTGAAATTAAAGAACGTGAAGAAAAACTGAAGAAAGAGCAAGAAGAACTTGAACGTTTGAAGAAATCACGTAAATCTAGAGCTGCTGTTGATATGGTTGATCAAACTTTCCATAATGATAATATGGGTCTTTCCAGTGGTACTGTTCTTAAGAAAGATTCAGGTGAAACTATGACATATCCACAACCAAAGAAATCACAGCTAAAATCAAATCGTTATAGTACACTTTCAATGTACTCTACTAAAGCTTCTTCTAAGAGATTGAGTTTTTATTTGAGAGAATTAGATGATGAAATTACAAAGAATGTTGAAAAGACTAAGAAAGACAGAATTTCTAGACTAAGTCTGCTTGTTTCTGATCCTGATTTTATTGTTCCAGAAAATGATGCTGAACCAGAATTGAATTTTGACTTACATAATAAAAGTATGAACACTTTGAAAGAAGCTGATGAAGAAAACTCAGAAGTTTCAACACAAGGTAAGGTTAGATCAGCAAGTGTGTCCAATGTTTTAGACGATGATCTCTTCTTTGTCAATGAATCTGCATTGAAGTCTAATATCTCTACTACTATAGATAATCGACCAGACTCTGTTATTCCAGAAAAAGAACATCTTCCTAAAACTGAAGAAACTGTTAATGCTACTGATATTACAGTTGGTTCTTCTATCTATGAACCAATTCCAGCTTTACCTCCCAAAATTGAGAATGATGATACCACCGTATTTGATTCTGAGAATATAAAACAAAACGGTCCTAAATTACCTAATATTCCAGGTTCACCAATTAAGGAAAAAGTTAGTCCAGCAAAAAGTCACAATACATTTGAAATTTTTGAAGATGCTATAAGAAAATCCAGGCAAGAATTTGATGATTTGGAATCCAAGATAACTGCAACCTCAGCTCATAAGACGGAGGCTCAACTAAAGCCAAAATCAACTGTTAAATCAGTATTATCACCACAACAACAAAAACAACAACCAAAATCACAACCACAAGAAAATATTGAAAAACTTAATGTTGACAAACAACGTCAACCATTAGGTGCAAAAGATACTAACCAACAAAGTTCAAATCCTACTAGAAAAACATCTGCTTTCTTATCTAAGATTCAACAATTTCAACCAAATACAGAACGTAAAAGTTCATTTGGTAAGACATTTAAATCATTATTTTCTGGGGGGAGCTCATTATCTCCACCTGAATCTATCAATACTGTTTTGGCTGTTGATGATTCTTTTGATGCTATGAAAACATTGCTTGTAGGATGGAAACATTATGGTATTGGAAATCTGTCAATTGATTCTTCTCGTCATATAATTAAGGGTGAGATTGCAAAGAATAACAATTTGAGTGTAAAATTCTGTAGATTCTCTTGTGTTATTACTAGTAACAGCAATAGTGAATCAAAGATTACATTCAACCATGAAAAGGGTTCAGAAAAAAGTTATAATAGACTTGTTGGAGAAGTTAAGAGAATCTTAACAAATGAAAATGTTATTTCTATTTGATTAATTTTTTTTATTAAATTTGTATTATTATTATTTTTATTATCATTTTTTATTATTATTATCTTTCTGTTATTTATGTATTTATCTGTTTCTTTTTTTAATTAATTATATACTATTTTACTTTGTTAATATATAACTTTAGATTTTTTTTATTGAAATTCATTTATTTTATCAAGTTTTTTCATGAGATCATCTGGTAAATTGTTTAAAGTACAATTAATATACAAAGTATTATACAAAATAGGGGTAGCATATATATAGAGAATAATGATCAATTTTTAAAGGTGGCACTTCTCATCTTAGATGTTGGATTTGCTGTTTTCAATAAATCTTGCAACTGTAATTCAAACATCATGGAATCTAAGCGAAAGTATCTAGGCAATCTTACAAATTCTAATACATCAGAAAAAAATAAAGATAGCAAGTATGGTCTAAATTGATCGTATGCATGACCAATAGCACTCAAACTTGCTGGAGTAGTAGATTCAAAAGATGTATCAATTCGTAGGTTTGGAAATAACATATAAGCTAACATTTCAAACATTTCCTGTGTTGAAAAAACTTTATGAATCGATTTCGCAGGAACTCTGAGACCTTTTGCCGAACAAAAAGTTGTCTCTCTATCATCATCAATAGGATTAATAATCCTTTTTGTTAACATTGATTTTTTAGCCTTTTCCATCTTTATCTGGTTTTCTTTTTCAATTGCAGTAATCATAAAATCAGCATCAAACAAAATATCTAAATCAGATGATGTTTTATTTGAAGGTTCTGCTGTGGTTTCAACAGATTTTATCGCATCTGTGGATTCTGGTGATTCTGTCGTTGTTGTTTGATTTTCTTTAGCTAATTTGGTTTCCTCTTCGTTAGCTTCTGTGAGGTTCTGGGTAGTGCTTTCGGTAATTGAGGTTGTATTAGCAATGTTTATATCATAAGATTCCTTCGCTACCATCGCTTCTCCAGTATCTTTATATTCATGAGGTGATTCAATTACAGTTCTTTCAGCAGTATTGGTTTCGTCTTTCTCTGTAATAGTAGACTCTGGTTCTGTATTGTATCCAATTTCTGTTTTTTTAGAAGCTTCTAAATCTTTTTCTATGGAATTTTCAAGTTTGTGCATTTCTAGGATTTTATCTTTGTTATCCAATAGCAATTTACGTTCCCTTTCAATTAAATTACGTTCTTCAAGTTCACTATCAACTTGGTATTTTCCTATGGACATCATTCCCTGTATGATATCTATATGATCAACTATATATAGTGAAGTTCCATCAGTAACTAAACTATTCAAAAATTCTAAACGTTTAGCTATATGATCACGAGGAACGATTTTTTTGAAAAGTTGAAAATATTCTTCTTCAGACTCAAATACACGTAATCTTAATAATCCCTTCACTTTAGTATCATTGATTTTAAGTAAAGAAATATTATTGCTCAATCTACCATCATCATTTAAAAGTGAACTATACCTGTGTTGAATTATCATTGGTGGTAATGCAGTTCCTTTGGCTTTTATACCATCAAAATTATCCATGATGTGATTGTATTCAAAAGGATGAACATATTGCTGTTGGTCAATATCATTGCCTCCGCATCTCTTAGTTAACTGAAAAACAAAAGTATTCAAAAGATTATCTGCAAAGCGTGCAATTTCACTATCTACACCTCTAACTGTTTCAGGTAAATTTTCAAATAAGGAATATTGTGCTGGTTTATATGTGAAACCATAAATTTCCTTCTTACTGAGGGTTGCCTTATACGAAGGTAAAAGACGCTCTAATCCAGTATACAAAAAATCCAATGAATTTTCCACTGTAAGAAAAGCTTTCCTTCTCACTGGTGATAAAATTATTGGATGTGAAATCTTGGTCTTTTTTAATGAAGGTTCACGATTCTTTGGTTTCTTAGTAGGTTTCATTTGTTTTGCTTTTCTGGCTTTTGGTTTGCCATTTTCTCCTGGCTTGTATATTTTAACATCTTTAATTATCGCTTCCTTTATCTTTGGTTGCTTTGCTCTGATCTTGAGATTACCAATTCTGATCATATTATCTGCATCAACAATTCGAGAAGAAATTGATTTCCTCTTAGATCTTGTTCTCATCCTTTGAACGGGTTGTTCAGAATCTCTATAATCAATAATATGTTCCATAATTGAGGTTGCATTATTCATAGTGGAATCAAGGTCTTCCACATTTATATTATAGTTTGAACGTGTTTGGCGTCCAGGTACTGTAAGTTTTTGATTCTTTATGTATCTTGCACCTCCTTCTTCTTCTTCTTCTTCTTCTTGTTTTTCATCATCGCCATCTTCATCATCTAATGATTCTTCACTTGTATCATAATCTGATTCCACAAGATTTTCAAGTTGTGATTTTAATGAATTGTAAGTTGTTCTTTTGTTCATGTTTTGTTCATATTCTTTTGGAGTTTCATTATCAGATTCGGCATCACTACTATTAACATCACCACCTGGAATTTCATCATACCCACTATCATCACCTTCCGAATCAAATTCGTTCATTATATCATCACTTCCCGGATCACTATCTTCACTATCTTCAGGTGTGTGTGATTTCTTCTTATTTTTAATTTGTTTTTTTCTAGAAACAGTCTTACTCATAATCTTTCTTGTTAATTCCGCAAGAGAAACATTCATAACCTTTCCTCCATCTTCAGAAGAATCATTCTCATCAGAAGATTCTGATGAATTATCATTATCAGATACATCTTGGTCATCAGAAGGAACAAATAAATGCTCATCTTCAGATTCATTATCTTCTTTTGTTAATGATTTCTTTTTAAATTTTTTGAAACGATAATTCATTCTACCTTTATTATAAATAAAATTTTGAACTTTTAAAAAAATTGGTTCATTTGCAACTTTTGATATAACATCATTTGGTAAATCTTTGAAAGTACTAGGATCATATTTAGAGATATTTATTGTAAAATCAACTAAACATAAGAATTTTTGTTGATCATCCAGTGATCTATTCATTAAATCTTCAAAAATATTTTCTAATATTTCGTATTTATTTTTCCTTCTAAATACTTTATGTATTAAACGTAGAAATTCTTTTTCAAACTCATGTTGTGTTAAAAGTGGTTTATATGTGAAATCATAATTATCAAATTCATCAAGTAACATTTCAAGTTTGGCATCTAATTTTTCGGCATTGATACTGACTATCCTGTCCACTCTACCTGGAGTTGCCGTGCCTTTCATTTTTGATAACCTTGTTTAGCTTTCAGATGGTTGTTTTTGTCGTTGTTGGATACAAACAGAATGAAGATATCTAAACACCATAATAATATGCAATGGATATACATTAAATAGTAAATAATCATGAAAACAAAAAAAAGACACTCATCCGTGCACCTCCACAGTTAGCAATCGCAACTTCTTTTCGAGGGCAAAGGCAAATCAAGAACACTGGAATACATGAAGTTGGCGATTGATTTACTGATTGACTTGTTCTACAAGACTCAACGGGTTCAATTGCTTTAAAGTTACAGCATCCATCTTATAATAATAATACATAATATATAATATATAATATTAAACATGGCTCCAAAAGAAAATTGGGAGAAGTACAAGAAACCAGTAGATGATGAAACCGATAACAAAGAAATTGAAATCAAACCATTAAGTGAAGATGATATTCAAGTTTTGAAAACATACAGTGCTGCACCATATAGTGTATCAATCAAAAGTATAGAGAAAGATTTGAAAGATTTGGAAAATAAGATTAAAGAAAAGATGGGAATTGAAGAAAGTGATACTGGATTATCTAACCCTAACCTTTGGGATGTTGCTGCAGATCGTAAAAGAATGAATGATGAACAACCATTACAAGTTGCAAGATGTACTAAAATTATTAAATCAGATGATGCAGAAGATACTGATGAAGCTGATGAAAAATCAAAATATGTTATTAATATTAAACAAATTGCCAAATTCGTTGTTGGTTTAGGTGAACGTGTATCGCCAACAGATATTGAAGAAGGTATGAGAGTTGGTGTTGATAGATCTAAATATGAAATACAATTACCATTACCTCCAAGAATTGATCCAACTGTTACAATGATGACTGTTGAAGAAAAACCAGACGTTACGTATAGTGATGTTGGTGGTTGTAAAGAACAAATTGAAAAATTAAGAGAAGTTGTTGAATTACCACTTTTATCACCTGAAAGATTTGTTAAATTAGGTATTGATCCACCAAAGGGTATTCTTTTATATGGTCCTCCAGGTACTGGTAAAACATTATGTGCTAGAGCTGTTGCTAATAGAACAGATGCCACATTTATTAGAGTTATTGGTTCAGAATTAGTACAAAAATATGTTGGTGAAGGTGCTAGAATGGTTAGAGAATTATTTGAAATGGCAAGAACGAAAAAGGCATGTATTATCTTTTTTGATGAAGTTGATGCAATTGGTGGTGCTAGATTTGATGATGGTGCAGGTGGTGATAATGAAGTTCAAAGAACAATGTTGGAATTAATTACACAATTAGATGGTTTTGATCCAAGAGGTAATATAAAAGTTATGTTTGCAACAAATAGACCAAATACTTTAGATCCTGCATTACTAAGACCTGGTAGAATAGATAGAAAAGTTGAATTTTCATTACCAGATTTAGAAGGACGTGCTAACATTTTCAAAATTCATGCTAAATCTATGTCATGTGAAAGGGATATTAGATGGGAATTAATATCAAGAATGTGTCCTAATGCAACAGGTGCTGAATTAAGATCTGTTTGTACGGAAGCTGGTATGTTTGCAATTAGAGCAAGAAGGAAGGTTGCAACTGAAAAGGATTTCTTAAATGCCGTGGAAAAGGTCATTAAGGGTAATATGAAATTCTCATCTACCAGTCGGTATATGCAATATAACTAGATTATGTTATACTCTTCAAGGTTTTATGTATCTTATATTTCTATTTATCTGTGTAAAAAAACAAATTATATATATATGGTTATTAGTACAAAACTGTTAATAATATTTTTTTAAATGAATTAATAATGATAAAGATAAAAGGAAAAAATATTATTTTTAATCTTATTCCCACCAACTACAACATCCCATACCATCTGTTTGACATGACGCTATTATTGCATATGGAGGAGTTTGTTCCTTTTCATTTTCAGAATTTGTAGTATTTTCAATAACACTTATTGGACCTTTTGGTTTAACATTAGTAAAAATTTCTTCTTCAATTCTAAAGTTAATTTTTTCATTAACATCTAAATAAAGTGTTGTATCTTCATCCATTTTCCAAATCCATGCATTTTCATCAATTGAAAAATGACTATTTTCAAAAAGTAATGCCTTTGGAATAAATATATCATTAAAAAATCCAATATTTAATTTAATACCATCAGCTGTACATTTTTCAATCCAACCTTGAATTATTTCACCAACAAATGGTTTAAATACTAATAATCTACATTTCACAGTAACATACATTGCACCATCTCCTGGTCTAAATAAACCTGTATCATATTCAATTAAATCAAATATTGATATAACTAATCCTAATTTTGGTATAATCTTATTAGCATGTTTAACATTTAATTCTTGTTTGATCGAAAGTTCACGTGGTAAGTTAAATAAATGTGGAGGGATTCGTATAAGATCCGATATTAAAGTAAGCTGAAACATGTGTGATATATTTTATTAAATTTATTATTTGATTTTAATAACAAGAAGGATTCTATTGGAATATATTATTAATTTTATAATTTTTTGTATTTACGTATGACGAAATCTGATTTCAATATTATATAATGGAGAAAAAAAAACATGAAAGAAAATGAAGATCAAAATCAAAATCAAAATAAAAAAAAAATTCGAGGATCGTAATTTTTTAGACTGCACATCTCTATATAGAAGGATTTTTATTTTTCAATTAACATAAGCACTAGTTAACTAAAAGCAACAAAGTTACTGAATGTTTAATAATTAAGTATATAAAGAATATGAATTTATAAAAAAAGCTAGATACATATACAAGCATGATAAAAGTCTTGAATAATAATAAATAGAGATGAAAAACCAATAAATAATAACATGAATAAATTGATAATTTATAAAATGCAACCTCCTCACTACTTGCTCCTATTTTAATATTTTAATATTGTTGTACTATTTTAATATTTTTTTTATATTTTTTTAACGTTTATATTATTATAAGTGTATAAGAAAGGGGGGGTCGTATATAAATATAATTGGTATCGGTATATTATACTAATTGATTTTATGAATTGAATGAATAGTAGATTTTTTTTTTGTTTTTTGTGATCGTGATTAAAACGCTTATAATGAAATAAATGTTTAATAAGCTCTAATAGTTGGTGGAACAGCCTTACATTCATTTTCATCTAAAGTGTGAGTAATGACATGTCTGTAAGCTAATTTGACTGGGGAAGCGGTTTCCTTTTGGAAGGAAAGAGTATGCTTTTGCCAGTTTGCATCATCTCTCTTTGGATAATCATCTCTTGCATGAGCACCTCTAGATTCTTTTCTTGCAGCAGCAGAATTAGCAATTTGAGTAGCACAAGTTAACAAGTTTTGTAATTCTAAAGTTTCAGTTAAATCAGTATTCCAAATCATTGATCTATCAGAAGTCTTAATATCTTTAAATCTAGCATCAATCTTATCTAATTCAACAACACCAGCATCCATATTATCTTGAGTTCTGAAGACAGCAACATGCTTTTGCATTGCCTTTTGCATATCTAATCTTAATTCAGCAGTTGAAACAGTACCTTCAGCTGTTCTTAATTTATCTAAGTTTTGAATAGATTCAAAACCAATATCAGCTGGTAATTCTTTATGTGGTTGACCTGGTTTCATTTCAGAAGAAATTGTATGAGCAACAGCTCTACCGAAAACAACTAAATCTAATAAAGAATTTGCACCTAATCTATTAGCACCATGAACAGAAGCACAAGCAGCTTCACCACAAGCGAATAAACCTGGAATAACTTCATCTTCACCCTTTTCATTAATTGTTAAAGCTTCACCAGTATATTTAGTTGGAATACCACCCATATTATAATGAACAGTTGGAATAATTGGAATTGGTTCCTTTGTAACATCAACACCAGCGAAAATTCTAGCAGTTTCAGAAATACCTGGTAATCTTTCCTTTAAGACAGCTGCTGGTAAATGAGATAATTGCAAATACATATGATCCTTTAATGGACCAACACCTCTACCTGCATTAATTTCCATTGTAATAGCTCTTGAAACAACATCTCTACAAGCTAAATCTTTTGCATGTGGAGCATATCTTTCCATAAATCTTTCACCTTCAGAATTAATTAAATAACCACCTTCACCTCTAGCACCTTCAGTAATTAAACAACCTGAACCATAAATACCAGATGGATGGAATTGAATAAATTCCATATCTTCTAATGGATAACCAGCTCTTGATACCATTGCATAACCATCACCAGTACAAGTATGAGCTGAAGTACAAGAAAAGTATGATCTACCAGAACCACCAGTTGCAATAATTGTTTTATGAGCTTTAAATCTATGTAAAGTACCATCTTCTTGATTATAAGCAATACAACCAACAATTTCACCATCATGCTTTAATAAATCAAGGGCAAAAAATTCAATAAAATAATGAGTATCATATCTTAAAGATTGACCATATAAAGTGTGTAATAAAGCATGACCTGTTCTATCAGCGACTGCACAAGTTCTATAAGCTTGACCACCTTTACCAAAATCTTTTGTTTGACCACCAAAAGCTCTTTGATAAATTTTACCTTCTTTAGTTCTTGAGAATGGTAAACCATAATGTTCTAATTCAATAATTGAAGGTGGAGCTTCTCTAGTCATATAATGAATAGCATCTTGATCACCTAACCAATCAGAACCTTTAACGGTATCATACATATGCCAATGCCAATCATCTTTATGCATATTACCTAAAGCTGCATTAATA
Source organism: Pichia californica (assembly GCA_030574395.1). NCBI lineage: Eukaryota > Fungi > Ascomycota > Pichiomycetes > Pichiales > Pichiaceae > Pichia > Pichia californica. The sequence goes on from JAJMEW010000002.1 coordinate 118,988, forward strand.
CCACCTTGAGCTGCAACAGTATGAGATCTAGTTGGGAATAATTTTGAAATACAAGCAACTTTAAAACCTTCCTTTACTAAACCAAAAGCAGCTCTAAGACCAGCACCACCAGCACCAATAACGACACAATCATATTCATGATCAATGACGTGATAATCTTTTGCCATAGCAGAAGCTGCTTCTTTACCATTTAAATTGTTAAATCTGTTAATAACTTGCTTATTTAAAGCAGTGTTTGAGAAAAATCTCTTTGTTGAGACTGATTTTATACTCCTTTGAAATGAGAGCATCTTGACTGTTTATATTTAGTTAAGAGGGGAAGAAGTTAGATGTTTTTTCAAAGATGGGGAAATAGATTTCAGGAAGTAAGATCAGAAAAGAATAATGAACAAAACCCAAAGGTTGAAAGCTGAGCACAGAAATGACAATGTGTGTGTGTGTGTGTGTGTGTGTGTGTTCAAATCACTTTCTTAGTAATTCATATTTCAATATTCAACACTTCTCTCTTTTGGCGTGTACTCTTGCAGCGCAAGGAGAAGAAAGTGTGAGAAGCAGCGACTATTGCGACTCGGAGAAGCCTCCCCGCGTTTTCTGTTTCCCCAAGGGCGGCCACCGACCAATCACAGCACGCGCAGCAATAAGCAGAGCAGAAGCAATAAACAACGACTCCCGGATAACAACAGCACTGCTTCCGCAATTTACCGGACACCGGCGTCGATCGACCCGGTTACGTGGTGCTGCTGCACGTGACACGACATGACAATCTAACATGTCACGACATGGCATTTGACATGGACATGATTTTCACGGTATTACCCCATTAGGCAACAACAATCCAATGGAAAAATAACTACCCAACACCCCCCATTTACGCGTAACAAATACGTTAATAATGTACTTTCTATTTACCTGATATATCTAGCAACCATTCTCTTTCAAAGGATATCCTAAATATATATATATGACTATATATGACAGAATTGGCACTTACTTTTAACGGTATTATACCATTAATACCAGATATCCTTATTGATAATTTTGAATCATTACACGAAAAAAATGTTAAAAATAGGCATCAAATTAAATATTGTATAATATCACATGCACATAGTGATCATTATAAAGGTTTATTAAAACAAATAATTGATCCACCTTTATTTATTTTAACGAAAACTACAAAAGATTTAATTTATTCACAATCAAATTTAACAATTGGTATGAAAAGAAATTTATCAAATTCAATTTTTTTAAAAATGAATAATTCAATTCAATTAGAATTAAATTTAAATTTAACTTTTATACCAAATTATCATTGTTTAGGTAGTGTAATGATTTTAATTGAAGATTCAAGAAATAATAAAAATATAAATATTTTATATTCTGGTGATGCAAGATTTGATGATAGTGTAATTTGTTCAATTAAAAATTCAACTTTTTTATTACCTTATCTTTATGATAATAAATTAATTGATTTATTATATTTAGATACAACATTTGCATATAGGAGTAAAAATATTGAAATTCCAGAAAATATTAAAGGTATTTATCAATTAATTAAATTAATTGAAAAATATCCAAATGGTACAAATTTTAAATTTCAAGATTCAACTTATGGATTTGAAGAAGTTTGGTGTAAAATTTCAGATTATTTTGGTAATAACTGTAAATTTCAAATTTCTAAAAGACATTTAAATTGGATTATAAAATTACAATCAGATTATAATGTTAAATCTGATGATTTAGAAACAAATGTTAATATTGTCGATAAAATTCATAAACTTAATACTACTAATAATGATAATAATGTTCGATATACATTTTATATAGGAGATATTCGTGAATTTAATATAGCACGTAAAGATAAAATTGTTTATATTAAACATGCAATTGATTTAACTAAAGATGAATATGAAAATATTTATTTACCAAAAGATTTTAATCAATTTGATAAAATTGAATGTAATAATAAGGATACATTTAATGATATTTGGGATGGTAAATTTTGGTATTTAAATGGAAATCAAAAACAATTACTTCATTTTTCATATATTAAAAATCCAAATTATTTAAATTTATTTTTACCAACGCATTTAAAATTTATTTATTCAAGACATAGTTCATATTCAGAGACTAAAAAATTTGTTGAAATTTTTAAAGATAAAATTAAAGATATTTATCCAATGACTGAATCATTTGATACTTGGCATAAAGGATTTAATATGAAGAATTTTTTTAATATAGAAAATTCAACTTATGATAAAATTAGAAGACAAACATATGGTTGTCGTAATGTTAAACTTCGAAGTTTTGAAGGTAATTTACAAATTATGGATTATTGGAATTCATCAATTGATAATAATAAAATTGATGAAGATATTGGAATTATTAAAAGTTTTGATAGTGTTTCAACTGATATTGATTTTGATTTTGATCCATTAGGACAAGATATTAGGAATCAAGGACAACATCTTAGTTTTGATAATAGGAAAAAAGAATTGGTTGCATTTAAAGGAAATGTAATTCAAACTCAAATTAAAGAAAAACGTAGACGTAATGATAGATTTTTACAAAATACAGATACAAAAGAAACAGCAGAATTTGGAAATGTTGAAAATCATAGTAATAATAATGATAATGATAATAATGATAATAATAATAATAGTATGAAACATGTTCAATTTATTAAAATTGATTATGAGAATATAACAGATAGGGATAACAACGAATTAAAATCTAATAAAAAATTATGTACAGATAAGAAAAAGATAATGAAAATGACTCCAACGGTTCAAAACTTGATGGATCGTTTATTCAGTTGATAAAGTTGCGCACATAATATTTTTTGTGACATTATTTGATTATTAATCATTAAATATATTATTCTTTATAACTTATTATATACCCTAAATGATATTATATATACTAGTATGATCGTAGATACAAAGGTATGTTATGATTCGCATTGTCATTTATCACCTGATATAACATTAGATAAATTTCAAGAATATGTTAAACCAATATTAGAATCACAAACATGGCCAATTAATATTATGATGACAAATCATATTGATGAAAAAATGATAATTGATGCAATTTCAAATATGGGGATTATTTCAAATCGTCAAATTATGTTAAATGTTGGTATACATCCATGGTTTACACATTTATATACATTTTTTAATATAAATGATTTTAAAGATTTACAAGATTTTAAAAAATTTCATTATATGAATGTACTTGAAATTTATTCGAAATCAAATATTAAAACTGATGAATTTAATGAAATTTTAGAATATTTACCAATTCCAATTTCAATTTATGAAATTATTAATAAATTTAAAGAAATTTTAATTAATTGTAAATTTACTGAACGTATAAATATTGGTGAAATTGGATTAGATAAATTAGCAAGAATACCAAAATCTGGATTTTTAGGAAATCCAAATTTCCCACTTATTAATGGTGGTGGTTTATCTAATTATAAAATAAAGATGGATCATCAAGTTGAAATATTTAAACTTCAATTTGAATTAGCTTTAAATACTGTAAATAATAATATTCCACTTCCGAAAAAGATTTCAATTCATTGTGTTGGATGTCATGGTTTAATATTTGAAATTTTGAAAAAATTTGATTCTTTAAAAATTAAGAAAGATCAAATTCCTGCAATTGTAATGCATTCTTATAGTGGAAGTGTTGATAATGCAAAAATGTTAATGAAAAAATTAAAAAATTTACATGTATGGTTTGGAATTAGTGATGTTATTAATTTAAGTAAAGGTAATCAAGAAAAATTTCAACAATTAATAAATGTAATACATGATAAAATTTTAGTAGAAACAGATTTAGGAATTGATCGAATGTTAGAGAATCATTCTGACTATATCGAAGAAATTGTTAAGAAGTTAATTGATTTAGGTGTTGATGAAGTCACATTATTAGATAATTGGAGAAGTTTTACACAATTTGAAACTTATGTGTAGTATATAAAGTATATAAAGTACATTAATTATAATACTGATCTTTTGTAAATAACATTGTTACCCAAAATCTAATTGGTAATGCAATAAAATAATAAAATAAGAATTTTATAGAACAAACTAATATATATGATAAATAATAATAATGACAAGGAAAATAATATACCGAAAAAAAAAAATCGAAGAAAAATATGAATATGAAATGTAAAAAAAAGGGGGGGTAGCACATGATAAAGGTACGAAATAATGAGACGGAAGAGAAAGAAGGAGTGAAATAGAAAAAAAAATTTATAAATTGTTAACCATATATGTATTAATAATAACGACGAGATGCAAAACCTATTTTGTCCAAGGTATAGTCTTATTTTTACAAGATCTAATACACTTAATTGCAAAAACTAATTCTTTATATTTTGTTTGAGGGAAATTATCATCTGGTATTTTATCGATTGGGAGTAATTCAGAAATTGTAGTTGAATTAAAAATTGAATTTCCATCAGCATCAACATCTTCATTACGGGAAGAAATTGGAGATAATGAAGATAACATAGTAGTATCTGTTGCTTGTGAGGTAAATCTTTCAACTGATGAGAAGACAGAATTTGAAGTTGTTGTTACACGAGAAACATATGATAAAGAAGATAAAGTTTGTTGAGCTGGTTCTAATTGAATAATATCATTTAAAATTTCATCTTCTAAAATGATTTGTGGTTGAATTGACTGTTGTGGTTGATAATCTAATTGAGGTTGAGTTTCAATATTAAAAGTTGTATCAAATTCATCTTCATCATCATCTTGATCTAATAAAGAATTACTTCTTGATCTAGTTGTAGTTCTTGATACTGGAGTAGTTAAAGAATTATTTCTTTGTCTATTTCTTCTATGTCTATTACCTCTTGATCTACGAGGAACGCAATAATCAGTTGGTAATGCAATTCTTAAATCAAAATCTAAACTAAGTTCTTTAGCAACATTTAATTTATAGAAAATGGAAGCATAAGCATTTGCATTATAAGAAACCATAACAAATTGATCTGTTGGAAAGATTAATCTAAGTGTGAAAGGTTTTGAATGGAAATCAGAAGCATTACCGAATTTAATCAGTTCTTGTAATGAGTAAGATTTAAACAGATTTGATTTAAATGTTAACATTTGAGCTTCTTCAGGAGTATAATCAGTATCCAAAATTGAGTTTATATCTGGTTTGAAATTCATCAACTTTTGCAGATAAATTAAATCTTGAGATTTCTTTTCAATATCTGTTAAAACAATTGAATTAAAGGAATATTCATCTTCAGATTTTTGCCTTTTAAGAGAAAATTTTCCAAACAACTTAGAAAGTGAATTTGAAGTTGTTGTTATTGATGAAGATGCGGAAGAATTTGTTCTTGATATGGAAGGAGTATAGTTAGAAAAATGGTTAGAAAAAGAAGAAGTAGAAGATTGTGATGAAGATGAAAACATCAAAGAAGAAGAACAAGAAGAAGAAGAGGAAGAAGAAGAGAATGATGAGTTAATGGAAGAATCAGAAGTCATTAAAGTTGGTGGTGAGATTGGTTTTAAAGATTTAAGTAAAATATTTGAATTTGAATTATTCAAATCTGGAATATGAAACAAAGAAGTTGAAGATCCAATACCTTGACCTATAATATTAACTTTTGAAGCATTTTTTGATTTAATATTAAGATTTGGATCAACAAAAGTTGAGTGTAAATCATTAAACAAATGTGCTATATATCTTGAATATTCAGGTTTCAAATGATAAAAATTAATTTGAGTTGAGTTAATTTCAAACAATAAAGGGATATATGATACTTTACCATCACAATTAGATTCATCATTATAATAAATAAGAGATAAATGATGCAAAGAAGGTGTATAATCTGGTGGCATAACATCAAAGTCTATTGTGGAATAAGGGGGCAATTTGTCATTTTTTGATGAGAAATCAACTAACATAGATTCAGCAGTTGTCATTTTGTAATTAATGATAATAATAATGATAATAATAGTAATAAATATTATTCAATAGCTTGCTAAACCTTGTGAAAACACCGTAGCTTTGAAAATTTTGCAGTTGTGTTGTAGTGTATTTGTAATAAAGGAGTGGAACAGTGATAGATACCCTGTATATCGGTCTGTTGATAAGGCAAGTGACTGATGTTATATCAGATACTACTAGGATATGTATTAACGGAAAGAAGGTCTCTGGGGAGTGGAGTGGAGGCAGAAAAGGGGGTCTGGCAAAGAAGGCCAGGGGAGATGCAGACCGAAATGATGTGATGTGATGTGATGTGATGTGATCGGTGTGGTTGATCTCCCAGGATCACTCTGGGTACGCAAAGTGTACAGTCCAAATGGGGCACTGCTGCAGCCCAGCGACGCGGGCGGCGAGAGCGACTGGGGCTGCTTACGTAAGGCGCCATGTCACGGATTGCCGCTGCCTCTGCCGCTGCCGCTGCCGCTGCTTTGACTGTCTCTGCCTTTAACTGCTAACTACCTGTTCACCACACCATCACTGCAACACATCACATCATATCACATCACATCACATCACACTGCAATCCACTGCAGTCCAGCAATGCAGACTCTGCTCAACTATCATAAGACGTTCCCCAAGGTCTATTATCCAACAGAGACTCACTATGAAACTTATCCAGGTAGACAATACTCACTTTCAAAGGCTTCCTCTAATAGCACATTTAATCTAGCTGTTTATTCTCTTTCTCCACTTCTTACAGATGATAGCACCCTAGCACCGGTAGATCCACTTTGTCTTGCAACTTTAATATCTATTCTAGCAAAGGAACAGCTTACATTACCAAAATTGGATTCAGAAATCACAGATTCATCATCATCATCTTCTTCTTCTTCTTCTTCTTCAAATATAAATACAATCTCAATATTATCATATCACGCATCAATTGACAATCAACTACCAATTCTTATTGAAGATTCTAAAGATAAAATTAATCATAAAATATTGAGGAAAATACATACTTCAAATGTTATTAATGCAATTAATTCTTCAAATCTAAATTTAAAAGATTCTCTAATTTTTGATTTAATAAATACTCAATTATTAGATTTTTATATTCTTTCTATTTTAAAATTATCAAATAATGATCTTCTCAATTATTATTCCATCTATAATTATAATTTTGGTAATTCAACAACATCTGCAAGTCATATTTTACCATTGGATAAATTCTTTATATCTAATCTTAAATTTAACCTTCTTAAACGTAATGATTTTCATGTTAGAAATCCAAATACTTTTAATTATTTTACTTCATATTTATTACCAAAATCTTCAAATTTAGCTTATATATCAGAATCAGATTCAATCATTGAAAATGCAACTAAATTATTAAAATTATTTAATGATTCTTTAAAATCTTCAAAATATTGGTCATCTAATGATAATCCTTCAATAATAGATTTCCAAATTGCAAGTTTTATATATTCAATTCAATATTTTTCTCCTCTTTTACCTAAGTTTCATTCAATAATATCTGAAAATGATATATTATTATCACATTCACAATCTATAATATCTTCCTTTGTATAGCTTATTTTCTAAATATAGTTCTATTTATATAACATTAATAACTAAATAACATTTGCTATATATATGTACTTGATTTTATCAATGGAACAGCGTAAGCGTATATAAATCTATTAATAGCGTTGATCGTACATGTACTTAATTTTTGTTACGTATCCCCCCCTCAACAACGTTTTCAATTTCATTCATTTACTTCACTTTATTTAAATTTTTTTGCACTTTTACAAACCAATGACATCAAACCAAGATAATCCAGAAAATTGTATATGGATTTCATTACCAAATATTCCATCTCCATTACAGGTGAAAAATTGTAATGATCCACAATCAATATGGTTTTATTCATTTACATCAACTTCAATACCAATGACTGCAATTGCAGCAAAATTAAAACCACCTTCAAATCAACAATTTGGATTAACAAAATTAAAATCAAAATCTTCAATTCTTAATGAAATCTTTTTCCTTTTAGATTCACCAATAGAAAAATATAATCTTTCAAGATTTTTAATTCCACATCGTTCAAGAGGGATATTAATTACTAAAAATATGTTATTAAAATTATTATTACGTTATACAGAAACTTTATCAGTTAAATCAGGTATATTAAGAAATGCAATTGATAATATTGAATTAGGTAAACCAACACAAACTGTAACTGATGAATTAATATTTTCAACAATTTCAATTTTAAAATTATTTTGGGATGAATGTTATATTTTAAAAAATTTAAATTATGATCGTTTAAAAAATATTAAAATTAAATATAATAATCAACTTACATTAGAAAATTTAAGTTCAATATTAGATAAATTATTACATGCTAAAAATGAATCATCAAAATTAAATATGATATATCCAATTGTTGAACAAATCTTTGATATGTTATCAATAATTGGTAAATCAAATATTGAATTAGATGAAATTTCAAAATATACATTATATTTAATTTTTTCATGTTTATTAAATAAAATCATTTTTAGTCAAAATGTTATTTTTAATGCAATTTGTATGCAACCTAAAAATCTTGCATTTTCAATTTGGTCATCAAGATCAAATTTATGGGATGTTATTTATGGTATAGAATATTTGAAAAATACTGATATTCATTTATGGAAAAAAATGTTAGATTTAACAAAACCTATTAAAAATGGTAAATTTAAAATTTTAAATACTTCATTTGTTGTAAAAATTTCAGTTGGTATTCCATTCTCTGTTATGAGATGTATTAGTATATCTGATAAATATGATATAATCGTTGATAGAGTAAGTAATTTTAAAGATAATATTAGACAAGAAGAAGAAGGTTATTGTATTGAAGAAAAATTAGATGGTGAAAGATGTGTTTTACATATTTGGAGAGAAAATGATAAAATTATGACTAGATTTTATAGTAGAGGACATATAGTACAATCATGGTATGGATCATTTGTTGGTGATCAAACTGGTATATTTACAAAATATATGAAAAAAGAATGGTTTGAAGGAATTGAAAATTTAATTTTAGATGGTGAAATGATAACTTATGATTCGAAAAAGGATAGATTACTTGGATTTCAAGATGTTAAAACATGTTCTGAAATGATGAATAAATCATTAATTGAAAATGAAGATTTAACTAATTTAATTATTTATAATAAACTTTTAATTTATGATATTCTTTATCAAAATGGAGAAAGTTTACAATTAACAACTCTTCGTGAAAGAAAAGATATTTTAAATAAATTATTTTTAAATTCATCTGGATTATCAGAATTTAAATTTATTGAAAAACATAATTGGAAAACTGGTTATAATGCATCTGATTTAACAAATGCAATGAAAAAAATAATAGATAAACAAAGTGAAGGTTTAGTTATTAAACATTGGAAATCTTTTTATTTTGTTGGAAAGCATTCATCACAATGGATTAAATTAAAACCTCATTACCTTAAAGATTTTATTGATGATTTAGATGTAATAATTCTTGCAAAGGAAGGCTCTAATTTTATATGTGGATTATATGGTGGTGAAGATAATGATAATGATGATGTATATAAGCATTGGTATGTTAGTTTTTGTTTACTTAGATTTGGTTTAGATAATGATACAATGAGAGAAATTAATGATAAAACTAATGGACATTGGATTGAATATGAAAAATATAAATCAGATATTGAAATGCATGAAAATTTTATAAGATTTGGGAGGTTAAAACCTCATTTTTGGATTCATCCTGAAAATAGTATAATCATAACTATTAAAGCGAAAAGTCTGATAACTTTAACACCTGGAATTGAAAATAGATTTGTTCTTGATACAACATTGAGACATCCTTATTGTACTTCTGTAAGACATGATAAACAATATTTTGAATGTGATACAATCCAAATTTATAATGAAAAAGTAGCTGCACAAGGTAAAAAAAATGCATTTGAAGAAAATGAAGATAGATATAATAATTATAAAAGAACGAAAAGATTAACCAAAATGGACATTGCTTTACGTAATGTAAACAGCAATTTTGTTACAACAATTGTTAAAAAAGATGAAATTTTTAAAGGATTCACATTTTGTGTTAAGACAGATTGTATAATGAATGGAGAATGGAAACAAATTAGTGAAATCAATGGTATTTTAGAATCACATGGTGGTAAAATTATTAATGATCCTAAACAAGGTTTAGGAGTTAGACTTTTAATTATTGCTGACAGAAATACAATGACTGTTGATTTATTAAAGAAAGAGTACAATATTTTCAGATTTAAATGGTGTGAAGATTGTATACGTACTAATGACATTGTTAAATTAGATCCATCACATTGTCTTTTTGTTGATGATGAAATTAAAAATTTGACTATGAAAAATATTGATAGATTTGGATGTAATTACACGATTAAATACAATGAGAAGGGATTATGGGCGAATTCAAATATTGAAAATGTTAGTGAAGAAAACTTTAGAGCAAATGATGAACAGTTAAAGGCATTACAGCTTTTTTATAATGATAAAAATGTTTTCGTATTAGGATACGATGAAACAAATACGGTTGAACGTGAAATTTTAGAAATGCAGATTGAAATTCATGGTGGAAAAATAACCGATGATGCAAAAGGTGCAGATTTTATAGTTATTAAATCTTCATACGAGGAAGCTGGGAAATATGGGATACCAGTCTACACATCTCGTGAAGTATTCGATAGATGTGGGTATGACAATGTAGATAGTGTCAGTGTTTAAATGTACATATAAGGATGTGTATATATTTAGTCTCTTATTAATATTATTTGGCAGATTCGTGTAGTAGAGTAGAGCCAGATCCAAGTAAATCCTCACCACTGTTTTGGTGTGTAGAAAGAACGTAAAAGGGTGAACAATAGTGAAAATAGTGAACAATTATTCTCTTGACATCAACAGGTTTTGGATCAGCAACAACAACAACGACAACCAGAGCAACCATCACCATGTTTGGACTAAAATCTAGTAGTACCAACATTTACTGTATAAACAATGGGTTATTGAAGAGATCTGTGCGATACATTACCATTCAACAGCCATCAACTATTGTCACCACCGAACCAGTATCATTAGAAAATACGAAGAATAAAGATGATGCTTTAATATTACCAATCATTGATTCCGATAAAGCAGATACCATAGATACTCCATCATTTAAAACTATTGGTACACCTGCATCTTCGTTATCTGTTACAATTCCTCCATCTATTCCATTACGTGTTAAAAAGGGTTCTATAATAAGTATTTATTCATTTGCACAAAAAAACAGAAACGTATCAACTGATTCTACTAATAGTGATAATAATAATAGTGATGCTAAATTTATCAAAAGTAAATGGGAATTAGAACAACCATTACGTCGCTTATGGTTCTCTGGTAAGGTTTCAAGTTATCAAAGTATTATTGGTACTGTTCCATTACAAGTTTTAGTAAGTTCATATGATGGTTACGAAGGTAATAAAGTTAGTGGAGTTAAAAGTTTTGTAAATTTAACATTAGATGGTACAGTTGATTGGGCTCTTTTTAAACCAAATTCATTACAATGTTATACTGGTAATTCAGTAAATGTTAAAGTAAAAAGTTTACCTAAAGATTTACATCATGGATTCAGTGGTAGAGGATATACTTGGATCAATGGACGTGGATTGGTAAGTATTGTTGGTAATGGTAGTGTATTCAAAGTTGGATTGGGATTAGGTGAAGAAATTAGAGTTGGAAGAGATAATATTTTAGCTATTAGTATCAATGATATATCAGATTTGTCTAATGGCAGTATCAAATCTGAAATTTGGAATTCTGTGGATGGTTTATTTCACAAAAAGAAAGATTATATCAAAGAAGGAGTTCATGATTCTGATGGGACTTCAAAAAATTTAGTATTGACTAACAACAAATATATTGATTATACATTAGGATTGATGTGGGAATATAGTAAATTATTTATTGATCTTTTAAAGACTGGTAAATCACAATTGACAGATTATGTTTTAGGAAGTGGACATTATGTTGTTGTTAAGGGACCACGTACTGTTTTAATAGAGACTGGTAGTGGTAAGGATAAATTTCTGGTTAGAGGAAACGATATAATTGGTAGTTCTATTTCACAATTAGAAAGTTCAGTGAAAAATGAAAGTGAATGGGCAAAACCAACTCCTGTTGTTGGAGACAATTTAGGGGTTGTTAGAATTGTTGATGGTAAGGCTACATTTAAGAATTTAGACAACTTCAACGACGAAGTGCAAAGAATTGAAAACCTGAAAAACGGAAACCATCATTGAAAGGAGTGGGTATATTTATATTGACATTGACATTCGCATACATATCTGCACAAATACATATACATATGCATTTACATTTATATAGATATCGATCTACACTGATTTATTTAACCAAAATATTATTTATTAGAAACTCTTTCTGCTGTAGAATGTAGAATACAACGTAGAAGAAGAACGCAGCAGTTTGCGATTCCCGATTTAACATCTGAATGTCACCCAAGTAAGTCTGATGATCCTCTTCACCAAATCCAGTGATTGGTCTTTCTAGCAAAACATGCAATTCAGTCTCAATTTCGTCACACTTAGCTTGTAACTTCTGAACCAATGTAGGTTCTTGAACCATTTAGTTAGCTAATTTTGTTTCTTTCTCCAAAACTTCTTGTAAAGCAACGTTCAAGTAGTTAAGTTTGTCATCATTTTTTGAATGATCTTAAAATTGTTGTTCAGCAACTTCTCCTAACTTGCCTTCAAAGACATCAAACTTTTCAGCTTCGAACTGAAATTTCTCATTGACGTTGATTTCGGAGTAAAGTCATTAATCTTTTTCTTCTTCTTCACTCTTTAAGATACGTTCTTAAATATCCTCTTGTTCACTATCTAACCATTGAAACTTTTCTCTTTCAGCATCATCATGCTCCTTCAAATAGTCTGTCCTAGCAATTGATTCTTCTTCTGCTGAAATTTTTTCTCAAACATGTCGTTCATTGATTTTCCATCATGAATTGATAATCATGTCCATTTGATCTTAATTCATTGATAAATAGTTGTTTCTTTTCTTTTCTTTTCTTTCTGAACTTTTTTAAAATAGATTGAATATATACATTTTACGATATATTGTTATAAAAATCGGCTTGTTAACTAATATAGTAATAATATTTCTGGAATCTAAAATCTCTACTTATTGGTCAATAATTGACTTATCCAATAATTGACTTATCGTCAAAATCGACGCGACTGCGCCTCCTCCAATTGGATATACCATAGTTGTGGCTGAAGAGCTTTGTTTGGCTTTATCTCTGCAGTCAATTAACTAACCAACTGACCACAACCACTTCTCTAGAGGTGAAGCATTATCAGATATAAAGAACATCCATATAGATTCAAGCCATGTCTGGATTAGAAAGTAAGTACAAAGGATGCAGAGCACACACTTCATATATTTCTCTCTATTGAAACACAATACTAACATCGTTATCAATTAATTAACTAATTACAACATATTATAGATTCATTATTTCAATTGAAATTCACATCAAAGCAATTGAACAGACAAGCAGGTAAGGCTGGTAAAGAAGAAGAAGCAGAGAAGAAAAGAGTTAAAAAAGCTTTATTACAAGGTAACAATGATATTGCACAAATTTATGCACAAAACGCCATCCGTAAAAGTCAAGAACGTATAAATCTTCTACGATTATCATCAAGAATAGATGCTGTTGCATCAAGAATTCAAACTGCTGTTACTATGAGAGCAGTTACTAAAAATATGACATTTGTTGTTAAAGGTATGGATAAAGCAATGGAAAATATGAATTTAGAACAAATTACTAAAGTTATGGATAAATTTGAAGAACAATTTGAAGATTTGGAAAGTTCTACTAATTATTACGAAAATGTATCAAACCAAATGAGCATAACTTCTCAACCACAAGGTGAAGTTGATCTTTTAATGCAACAGATGGCTGATGAAGCTGGTATTGAGATGAAACACAAGATTGGTGAAGCTAAAGTAGACAATCTTGTGACTCCGGAATCTGGTGTCAGTAACACTGTTCAAGAGAACGAAGACCGTCTTAACGAAAGACTCCGTGCCCTTAGAAATTAGATACATTTATAAGATATAAGATATAACATTATTGTGTATAAACTAAACTGTAAAGAATGTGGTGCTTTCTTCCAGCCGCTCTTTGTGAATTCTTTCCCCTTTGTGGAAGCTCACGTAATGAAACAAGACACAGCTTGTTATATATTAATTACACACTCGTGCTCAGCTCAGTAGTTCTGCTTTTGAAAACCTCTCTTTGGCTAGAAAACCTTTTTTAACCTATCGAAGGAACACCAATTCAGTAATGGGGAAAACAGTTCCAGACGGTGAATATGACTTGGATTTCTCAGGCCTTTTCTCTACAATTCAATCAGACGTTTTTGGAATTAGATATGGTTTCAAACCTGATACAATCGATGAATCGTTCCCATCTTTCCTTTATAGAGACTTAACAAATATCAATGATAATTCCAATGACAAAAATTCTCAAAAATCACAATCTCCAGATATTGAAATTCCTTGTTATTTAGTATGTGAATCAAAGGAAAATTCCAAAGCTGTCACATCAGCTCATAATAAAGATGATAATATTTACTTTGAAGGACGATCAAAGCCAACATCTACAACAAATGCATATTTATCATCTACGAATAGGTCACATTCTTCAGCAATGGCTAATTCTGATTCTCAATCTAATGAATCACATTCACATTTAAATTCAATGTCTGAATTCTTATTATCATATGATGATGTAAGTAAATCTTTTAAAGTTGATAATTTTAATGGTTTTATAAAGATGAGTAAATCTAGAGAGCCAGAAATAATTGCAGAAAAAATTAAAAAAATTGAAACGAAAAAATCTTCTATTTCAATTAATGCAGAAAATTCTAAATCATATGTTGATTCATTAATATCTTCTTTATCAATTACAAATAACAAATTAATTAATAATACAACAATTAAAAGATCAATAAGTCCTGTAAGATCAACTAGTTTAACACCAATAGATTCAACTATAACTAAATCATATGGAAAATCTATAAGTGGAATATCACCAGTAAGAAGATGTACTTCAAATTCCCCAATGAATTCCCCAACAAAAAATGCATTTTCATCATCATCTTCCTTATCTCCGTTACCTACAACATCAACAAATTTAATTAATAAACCATCATCTCCATTAAAATCAACTTCAACAACATTATCTATACCATCACAATCTACAAGTTTACCTGTTACACCAACTATTAAAACAAATCGTATAACTTCAAATGGTGGTATGGGATTAAAGAAAACTACTAAAAGTTCATTAATGAGAAAAGCAGAACGTTCTGTTGGTATTTCTAGTAGTACAGCAAATAGAATAAGTAAACCAAAACCAGTTTCAATTGTTAAAGAAACATTGAATTTACAAAAAAATATAGATAATAAAGGAGCTAATAAAAATAGGGAAAGTATAGGTTTAAAAATTAAACAAAGAGAAGTTAAAGAAGCTAGACCTGAACAAACAACTTTTGAGTTAAACCTGACTCCACCTCCTATCAAATCTATACCTACTAAAGAATTGAAAGTTGTAAATACTGATATTAAAGTGCCTGTTAAATCAATTAGTGGGGAGAAAAATCACAAATCAAATGGTGGAAATTTGAAAACTATCGATTCTAAAAAGATTCTTAAACCTAAAGATGCTGAAATTATGAATATTAAAATTGTTAAAAAGGCCCAGCCCGAAAAAATTATAGAAAAAACGAAGAAAGAAAAGTTAACGCAGATTTTGGAAATGAATCAAAAAGTAGAAAAAGAGGAGAATATTGAAAAGAAGCAGGTGGAAAATGAGAAAAAGATTGAAACGAAGGAAAATCATGAAAAGGAAGAACAGATACATCTACCCAATACTGGTGATGGTAATGATGATGATGATGATGATTTCAATATTGAATTTTCTGATTGGGAAGATGCAGATGCTATTGATGGTCCTGTCGTTTCTGATGAAAGAGAATTAACTGCTGGTCCAAATGATTTTCAAGTTATTATTGAAGATGATCCATTGAAGAGTAAAAGAGAAAATGAAAAGAAAAAACAATATACAACTGCATCAGATAATAATAATAAATCAAATAAATTAAAAAATCCAACCAATCAAAGTAGAAATAAAAATAAAGAAATAACAAAGAATAAAACAGAAATTCATACTATTGACAAGGTAAAACCAAATAATAAAGCAGTTGCAAAACCTAAACAATCAATTAAACAACAACAACCCAAAGTATCTCCAAAAGCTAAAAAGAAAGCTAACACAATACAAAAGAATAAGAATGCGAAAAAAAATATCGATGGTGCACTTCACGAAGATGATGAAATTGATCGGGAACTTGATGCAGAATTAAATAAAGCATTTGATGATCTTCTAGATGAAGAAGACATGAGTGAAGAGGAATGAGTTTACTAAATACGAGTCATATATTTTATACATTAATTTAACTATACGTGCATATATATACATTTTAATACATTAATTTAAGTCTATTTTAATTCATTTATTGATTTAAATCGATAAGTAAAATATTATTGCAATTATTAGATTAGCAAAATAAAAGGGAAAGTGTAATTAATTAAACTATAAAATATATTAAGCGATTAAGTTATGCGGGTATTATCGAAAGTCGAAAGTGAATAGAAAAAAAAACGAAATAAGAAATAAGAAATTAAATAGGTCTCTGCTATACCTTTTGTTTCTTAGCAGGACGTTCTTCTTTTTCAGTATCTTCCTTTCCTCCTTCCTTTTCTTCAGAAGATACTGAGTTTTCTTCATCATCTTCAAGATCTTCAACTTCTTTGTTATATTCATCTTGTTCAGCTGCTAAAACAGCAGCTTCTCTTTCTGCTCTTTTTCTTTTATGATGAGCTTTCTTATCTTCACCTGTCCTAACTTCATTATCTTCTGGTGGTGGAACAAACCAAGGAATTTTACCACGATTAAAATCTTGAATAACTTGTCTAGCAACACCAGTTTCATCAGGTTCAGCACCTCTTAATAATTTACCAGTTTTTCTAGCTAATAATTCAATAAATTCATCAGCATTATTCCAACCACTAATTTCATAAGTTCTTTCTAAATGTTTCTTTTGACATTTTTTTAATAAATCAGGTATATATTGTTCTGGATTTGAAACATGTTCAACTCTAACAACACCTCTAAATAAAATATCAGATTGTGAATCTTTAGCTGATGGTGGTACAATACCTGGACAATCAATTAAAAAGATTCTTTTCATTAATGTAATATATTGCCAAACTTTAGTTTCACCTGGAATTGGTGCAACTTGACAAACTTTCTTACGTCTTAATGTATTAATAATACTTGATTTACCAGTATTTGGATATCCAATAAAACCAACAGAAATTTGCTTTCTATCTTTATGTAACACAGAAAATTGTCTTAATAATTGAATTAATGAACCTTTACCAAAAGAATTAGTAATAGATGCATGAAATGCTAATGTTGGGAAATCTTTTGAAAGATGTTTAACCCAAGCAGCCTATAATTGTAAAAGAAAAGTGAAAGAAAAAGATATAATAATGTTAGTATTAGTTTTTTTATGAAATAATTTTTGATAATATTTTTGTCATTAAATTTAATTTGATTATTTCTTTTTTGGTGAATTCATTTTAAAATTATCATTATTATTATTATTAAATTGTGTGATTTCAAACTAAGAAAAAAGAGATCAATAAGTTAATAAAAACTAACTCTAATTTCAACTCTTATTGATTTCACGAAGCATCTAAAATGATATCTCAGAACGAGACATCGGTGATCAACAAACCCAGAACGGGAAATATGATCGGGCGATGATCTTAATCTTCCAAAGATGTAACAGACGGACTATATTGATAAAAGGAGAAATTTATAAATAAATAACTCGATAGAACGTCCTGACAAAATCTTTGGTACTGCAAAAACAGAAAAAAAAGAAAAAAGAAAAAATGATAATAAAATGAATTCAAAAAAAAAGTAATCATGACAATATATTTGAATTGAATGAAAAATAACAAAACAATTGATTTAATAATATACTTACTGCAACCCAAGTTGGTACTAAATCACATTTATTTAAAACATAAATTAAATGTTTATGAGAACATTCCTTTTTAATATAATCTTCAACGGATCTACATCTTGTACCTAAAGGATCTCTTGCATCTAAAACATGAATAACAACATCAGAAGAATCAATAACTTTATATAATTCATTCCAAATTCTCTTTGATTGACCTTTTGAAAAAATATATTCTTTTGCTTCAGCTGTGAAATCATCAGTATCTATTCCACCCATTAAACCAAGGGTTGGTTTTAAAGTTTGCTTTTCTTCATAATCTTCATTATCTTTATTAGTTGATTCTGCTAATTCTTCTAATGATGAAACTGCAATATTTGATTTTTTCCTTTGTTGTTTTGGACCAAAAGTATTTGCATATGATTCAGTTTCAAGAATTTTTGCACTTGGGGATTCATTTGAATCTTTTTCATCTAATAAAGACATTGGTAATTTATTTCTTTTTAAAAGAACAGAATAAGTATCATGTTGTTTATCAGCCATTGCATCTCTAAAATGTGATAAAGCATCTTGTGCAATAACTCTTGTATTACCAAACCATCTTCTATTTGGATCAACTCTTGCAGTTGGTGCTTTTGTATCTTGTAAATAAGCAGCTTTAATAATTTCACCTTTTGCATTACGAACAGCACCACCTGTTTTATACATATTTAAATGTTTAACCTTTTTAGCATCTCTATAAAAATTTTCACCTTTAACACGTAAATTACCATCTCTAAGATCTCCTTGTCTTTGACGACGAGCCTTTTCTGTTTTTCCTGTAGCCATTGTGTATGTTTCTGTGTAATTGAACTTCTAAAGAGTGTTGTTCCAATTGATAAACAATGTAACGCAAAGTAACGTGAATAGATTAAAGGCTAATCAGTATGTATCTCTAAATTAATGTCTGGAAAATGGAAAGGAAAAAAAAAGAAAATTTTTTTTTTTCATTTTTAATTTTTAAATGAATTTTTCAATTTGTGAAACCATGCTCGGCACACCTGCCCGATTGGGACGCAGTCCGCACACGGTTATAGTTACCCGGGAAGAGACGAATTTGGTGGATTTGAAAGAGGGTTTCCCTTGTTTACGTGTTTTGCTGTGTCTGTTGTTTTGGAAAGAGAAAGAGATTGCGTCTTGGCAAGACACTAGCCATGGAGAAGTACGGTTGGCCCGATCTAGACCATGTAGCCACATCTTCCCCGAAGAAAAGATCGAGAGGCACGAAACCCAAATTAAATAATAATAAAGATAAGATAAACAGAAAGGGAAATGTAAATGAGGATGCTAATAATGTTAAATCCAGTTTGCAATTAGGTGTTTTCAATTTTGAATTTTCAGATGCTGAAATAATAAATCATTCAAGATCATTATCGCCAATACGATCATCAAACACTAGTAAAATCATGGAAAACATTGAACCTGAAAAGGAAAAAGAAGATGATGATGATAATGAAGAAGGAGAGATACATAATATTTCACAAAAAGTTACTAGTTTTGAAAAAAATGATAGTAATAGCACAAATTTCAATTCCAAATCTAATAATGAGATGAATGAAAATTTATCATCATCTGATGAAGAAGTTAATGAAAGTTTAAATTCTAATAAATCTGAAGGTGAGATAACAATTCAAAAAGTTAAAGAATTTATTGAATCAAAAAGGAAAGAATTAGATAAAGAGCGTCGATTAAAAGCAAAGAAGCAAAAAAAATTTAAATCAGAATTAGTTTCTAAAAGTAATTCTTTAAAAAATCCTCAAAAAATAAATAAACCAGATCATCGAAAACTTAAAATTAATCAAGATAATGTTATTGATAATGTTAATCTTAAGGATAATGATAAGGATAATGATAAAGTTGATAAACAAAAACTTATTGAGCATAGTAAAACATTGAAAAAATTGATTCATGAAATTCACAAGTTGCCATATGATATTGAATGGAAAGCTAAAGAATGGCGTTTATTTCAAGAATACTTGAACGAATGGAAACTTAGTGGTGATGATAACATGTTTCAACCTGTTGTTTTACAAGATCTTTTCAATTGTGGTGTAATAGAAATAGAGACACGTATGAATAGTTTATTAAAGTTTATGCATTGGAAGAAAAGAAATATCTGAAATTATATGAGGTATTTAAATCTTTTACAATATATGTTGTATACTAGAAGTTGTATTTTTAGTTAGTTTTATGAAAGTTCTGATTCAGAATAAAAAAAATTACATAAAAAGATGTATGTATGTTTATTTATATATATGTGTGTATTTATGTGTATGTAGTTATGTTTGTATGTATTTCTGATATTAGCCATTAGATGGATATTATATATATATATGTGCGAGCAAAGTCTTAGAACATGAGTTATTCTTATTAAATTTATATTTAATAGTTTTCTTCTTTCATTAATACATGCTATAATAAATAAATTAGCATGATTGTATACATGTATATTTATAAATGATTTTGTTGGTATTCATTTAAAAAAAAAATTAAAAAAATGATTATGCTTATATTCCTTGAACAATTTGTTGATCAGTAATATAAGGAATATTAATTCTCAAACGATGACTTGATGGTAATTTTGGAATTACGACAATCAAACATGCAATTAAGTTTATAATGAAAAATGTTAAATCATAATTTGTATAATGTGTTGATATTAAAAATAAACAAATTGGTACACCTAATAAAAATTTTTTAACAGGTGTAAATTGAGCACCATTATCAATTTGCTCCCACATATTTAAATTATCAAAAGCACCATTATTAAAATCAAAGGGTGTACCTTTAATTTGATGAAACATTATATAAGATCCAATAACATAAGTAACATTAGTTAAAGTCCAAGTAACTTCATTGCTAAATATTGGCATTAAATCAAAGAAAACTTTTAAAAGCATAATTATAACTATATGAATGATCCATGCACCTTTAAAATGCACCCAGTTGGCATTCATATTATCTTGAATATCTTGATCTTGTTTAGTTTCAAAAGTTTCAGGTTCAACTTTTGAAATTAAAGATGATGATCTTCTGCGTCTATGACCTTTATCTGTTACATGAGATGTTGTTGGTGATAAAGTTAATTTCTCTGGGCTTTGAGTTGGAGCTGGGAATGGTTCAGCTGTTAATTTTGGAGAAAGAGAAGACATTTTATTTATCTTGTATGTTATGAATTTAAATTTATGTTGATTTAAACAAGGGCAAAATGACTGTTATTTTTGGCGTACGCGTTAATTATGTGGCAATGGGATGCAGTTGGGCGTTGATATCTTTCAGTTGTATTGAGTTGTTGTACTGTATTGTGCTGTGTTTTGATGTATCTTAGCTTCTCTTGTGTTGTGTTGCAGCAGATAATGGCTTCTTGTGCAAATGTTGTTGGCAGCAGTGAATGCAGTGAAAGAAGCAGTGTTCCTTAGTGGTTTCATAAGCAAAGCAAGACAAAGCAAAGCAAAGCAAAGCAAAGCAAAGCAAAGCAAAGCAAAGCAAAGCAAAGCAAAGCAAAGCAAAGCAAAGCAAAGCAAAGCAAAGCAAAGCAGAGAACAGAGCAGCGCGCTCAGCACGAAATATAAAATAAGCAGTTACTGGCTGCTGGCTACACAACAAGAAGTTAATCAGTAAAGAATAGACGGATAAAGAGAATAAAAACGGTTTTATATTTTTTATAAATAAATATGAATAGATGGAAGACGGACCTGCTGTTAAACTAGGTCATGTATATAATATATAGTTTGTTTGCATGATTATGTTTGTATGATTGTGTTGTGTATGTTGTGTATGTTGTTTGTCTAAGCGTCGATTTGAGATTGTTTTACCTTTAATTTGGCCAACTTATCATATTCACCAGATAAGATTCTTTCAACAATAACATCATCATTCTTATCAAAACCAGCAAGATCGAATTTATAACTTGTTGGATCTTCACCGAATTTCTTAAATGTATCTAAAACTTCAGTATCATTTTCTAATTCAGCCTTAGCTTTAACTCTGTAAAGTAATTCTCTCTTAGCCCATTCAGTAACATCCATATCATCTCTGAAAAAAACAGTTACAGCAAGGAAAACAAAAGCTGGAACGAATAAAATATGAGCAATATTTTCCCATCCTTCCTTTTCTTCACCATCTCTAACAACTTTCCATTTGATTTCACCAGTTGCAGTATCTTCATATGGAATCTTATCAATAATTAAACCAGATGAAGCTTTTAATTTATATAAATCTTGATCATTTTCTAAGTATAAATCTTCATATTTCTTTGGGAATGTAAATAATTGTTCAAAAAGACTTAATTTTCTTTCCTTTGAATATGTATTTAAATATGCAATAGTCTTTAATTCAGCATCAGAAGGTGTTCTCTTGGATCCATCTTCATTTTGAAACAAGTATTCTAAGTTTGGTAACTTTTCGAGTAATTCACGACATTTAATTTCAGCATTGATATCAACTTTAGCTGACATTGAACTGTGAAATGCCCTTGTAGTAGCACCAAATGTGCATCTGGCAGTATTCTTAAGAATTGATCTAGCCAACATATTCCTTGTCTGTGTGGTTGTCTATACGGTACTTCCAGAAGCTGTGTGTGTTCAACAGCACTTGTCAAACAACCAAACAACCAAACAACCAAACAAACAAACGTATTAAAATCATCTACCAATTACAATTCTCACTCACTTTCTCTCAGTTGTTGAGCGGGGAAGAATTTTTAATTTTTCTCAATTTTGGCAGACAACATCCTTACACCGCAATCCTGCTTACGTCAGCGCAGAGGTACATGAATTTTGACAATTTTTCAATATTTTGATGACTGAAATATATGTCAATATTATATTTTATATTGGAGATACTACCTTAATTAAACTTACTTCTTCTAAATCAACCAATCATGGCAGCAGTGCTGGTTAAGCTGGAGCAGGATTTTTTACCCGCAGATACTATTCCAAGAGATGCAAAAAATAATATATCTGATCCAATATTTCAATATTATGGTCCATCAATTGGTTCTTGTTATGTACCATTATTAAAACCAGATGAGAGAGTGCTAGTTACTTTCCATCCACAACAAATTGTTATCAATTCTATTTTTCAAGATACTAAAACTCCATTACATAATATTGCATCTTTTCATATGTCAAATAAAATTATTGCATTTAATACTGTTAAACCAGCAGGTTTAAAAACTCATTGGTTATTAATATTAACTGAACTCAATGAATTTCATGTTTTAGCTTTAAAATATCTTGATGAATATGAATTGGATCTTATTGTTATTAAAACTTTTAAATTATATGATCGTTTAACTAAAGGTTTAAAAATTGTTGATTATGATTTAAAAAAGAGAATTGTTAATACTGAAAAATGTTTTATTAAAGTTGATCAGTTAAATCGTTTTATAATGATCCATTCTTCTAAAAATTATGTTATTGTCTTCGAATTAAATCCATCTAAAAAGGAGTTATTTTATTTAGCATCAATTAATAGACCTCCAAGAGAAGTTAAAAGAAATCCAAATCTTGCAAATGTTAAAGAATTTAGAATTTTTGAAGATCCTCAATGTTATAGACTTGAATCAGGTTTAGTTATTAATATGGAACTAACAATTGATAATCTGGATTGTTGGCTTGCTGTTGTTTCAAGAAATCATAATTTAGATTATTCATTATCTTATTATAAAATGCCAATTCATGACCAACTTGAATATTATCAATCATTTTCCTCATTAAAAGATTGTCCTAATTTAGTTATTCCAATGGATAAATTTTTTATTATCATATATGATACATATCATACAATTTGTCATTATCCTGAATTTGATGTAGATTTTAGATTTAACTCTCAACTTTTCGAAAATAATACTTTTGAAACTAATGATTATGAATATTATATTAAACAAAATTTAAATATTAATAATGGTAGAAATAAATTATTTAAAAGTTATACTTTTATTGATGGTAGAAAAATTTTAATTACAACTGCTAATTCTGAATATTATATTATTGAATTAGATTATGAATTTATTCCTTATGATCCACCAAAGCGTAAACTTAGAAGTTATGATTTACCAGGTGATTCAGATTTACAAAATATTTTAATTTTTAGAAAATGGGAAATTAAATCAATGTGTTCTGAAAATGAAAGATTTGGTAGTGGTTTACAATCTGATCAAATATTTTATCTTAAATCAATTCCATATTTACATTCAATGGAATTTTTAAGTGTAAATAAACATTCAGAAGTTGCAACATTAGAATTAAAATTTCATGAAAAAATTGAATCAAAAATTTTATCAGAATCAAAATTAAATTTACCAATTACAAAACTTTCAATTTTAAAAAATGATAATTCAAATATTAATAATAATTTAAAATCATTATTAACATTTACTAGTGGTGATTTACAAAGAGGTCATTTTAAAACTCCAAATTTTGAACTTAATCTTAAAAATGAAACAATGAAATCATTTATTATATTTCCAAATTTTTATGTTGTTTTAAATGAAGCTATTAGTTTTGATATTACTAATGAATCAAATTCTAAAATTATTCAAAGAATTGATGTATATCGTAATAATGGTGAATATACTGCATCTTATGATTTTGATGATAATATTACAGTTACATGTTTAACTAAATATTCAAATCCAAGAGTTTTTTCTGCTGATTCTGATGATATATTAATTGATACTGATTATTCAATGGAAAATTCATTTTTAATCATTACTTCAAGTGGTGATGAATCTGATTATAAAAATGATTCAGATTTTATAAATCGTATGAGAACAGAAATTATGTTATTTTCAATTGAACCTAATACAGGTGATCTAATTTTGAAAACAATGTCTGTTATTGGTTGTAAATTAACAGTTATTGAAATAATAAATTTTACAAAATTTAGAATTTGGGGCTCACCGTTTTATTTAGATTTTGCATTAAAATTACATGATTCTAAGTCTTCTTCTCAGTTAAAAATTACTCAAGTTGGAGAAAAACAAAATATAGAAGAAATTGATGATATTTCTATAATTTTAAAATTAAAAAATGATTATAATATTATAATTGATCCATATTATGGTGTTTTCGTTTCACATAATAAACAAAATTTTGAAGTTGAAGTAAAAGAACTTTTCTATTGGAGTATGATAACTGCTGCAGATGTTTATTCTGAAGATATGATTGTTTTTGGTGATGTTTTTGGAAATATTTTCTTACTTAATTTAGATTATACTCAATCAGATTTTCCACAAGCTAAAGTATTTTCAGCTTTCAATTTATCTTATGGTTCAATTGGTGCAATTTGTTGTTATTCACCAAAGGCTAAAAATGATGGTAGTGGTTTATATGATATTTGTACTGTTGGTACTTCACAAGGTGCTATTTTAACGATTTCTATTGCTGATTCATTAAAAAATAAGGTTGTATTAGAAGAAATGAAATATCAAAACAGAGCCGTTTTTTTAAAAGGTATGAATTTTGAACAAGTTGCTAGAAATATCAAAATTAAACAATTTGATTTAGAAAATTGTAACCAATTAGAAGCATATAAAGAATCTGAAAAATTACTTGAAGAGAGATATCTTAAAGTTTCAATGATAACAGATTCAGATGATGAATTCCCAGATTTTGAAGATATTCCACTTATATATCATCAAGACCATTAAAATAATTTTGTATTATTTAAAAATAATAATTAAAAATAATAATTAAAGATGTAGAAGTGATTTGTAAAATTAAAAAAGTGAAATATTATTTTATGATCAAAAAACATAATGGACGAGACCGGAGTCGAACCGATGACCTCTCGCTTGCAAGGCGAGCGCGCTACCAACTACGCCACACGCCCAAAGAATAAATGGTCCCTAGCAGGATCGAACTGCTGATCTTGGCGTTATTAGCACCACGCCTTAACCAACTGGGCCAAGGGACCATTTTCAAAACTAAAATATGCTAGCTTAGACAGACCATACACTTTTATGCTTACGTAATTAGTAAAATTTAAAAGTTGATAAAACAACATATTGACTCATTCAATTATGATTTATAAGATTTTATTGTTAATCCTCATAGAATCTTGGTTATTATAATTAAAATTAATGTTTAAATAAAGTAAATTTATAATTATTAAAAAATGGATTTATAATTTTAAACAAAAAAGTTTTGAAATTTTGATAAAAACTTTCAAAAAAAAGAAGAATCCAATTTTTTCTTTTTTTTTAATTTTATTTTAATTTAATTTAATTTAATCTTTTATTGTTTTTTTTAATTATGAATTTATTGACAACTATAAAACATATATGTTTAATTTATTAACTTTTATGACAGTATATATTCAAAGAACACCAAGTTTATGTTTATCACAAAACCAACACATTTTTCAAAGAACTATTTATTTATCTTTTCAATTACTTTTTATATGTATAAAATTATATACTATTATTTGTCTTGACAATTAAGCCATTATATATGTTTTATTACAAAGTAAAAGTATTTTATAATAAAGTGAATGATTAAATCAATTAATCGGTATGAAAAGAAGTTGCCGATTGAATTGCACCATTTGATACAGCAACTTCAAGTTCATAATCACCACAAAATGAACTGTAAAGATTTTCTGGAGTTGCAGTCATATTATAAGTATATTGAGCTTCTTGATCTGGAATAATATCCCTTCTATATCTTCCTGAATGTTGAACAGAATCTACTTGCATTTGAACTTCACAACATGTATCCATTAAAGTTAATAAATAAGCAGCTTCACCAACATTTGAGCCAACTGTTAATAAACCATGATTTTTCAAAATTATTGATCTATTAGTTGGACCCATTGCTATTGCTATATGCTTTGCTTCTTCGGATTCTAAAACAACACCTCCAAAATCATTATAAATTGTATGATTATTAAAAAAGATACATGAATCTTGATTTAACATATCTAATTTAGAACCCAAAGCAGAAAATGCTTTACCTGCTTTTGAATGAACATGACAAATTGCATTAACATCAGGTCTTGCTTTATGAATTGTTGAATGAATTTTAAAACCAGCTGCATTAATAGTTGTTCTATTACCACCAATAACATTACCATCTTCATCAACATGAACCATATGATGTGGAGTTAATAAAGAAAAATGAACAGCTAATGGATTAATCCAAAAAGTATCTTTATCAATTGGATCTCTAACAGATATATGACCTGCTGGCCCTTCACAATAACCTTTTCTTGCAAATACACGAAATGCACCTGCCATCATATTAAGTAACCAATCACGTTTTTTATATGGATCATCAATTTTGGGTAATCTATAGGGATGTTTATAAATACCCATTGCCATATTTCCAACTCCTGGTTTAGCATCTGTATTATAACCTCTAGAATTGGTATGTTCAGATTCTTTTTGCGCACGTAATTTAATAGTTGATTTAATGTCTGTTTGTGTTGTCATTTTGCTTTGCTAAGTGTTGAAACAAGCAATGAAGCAATGGAACCAACCAACCAACCAACCGACCTTCCAAGAAACATGTATTCTTGCCGATTGCAAAGAGTCCTGTATTTAAAGACTTGGATATATTCAAAATTTAATGGCATTCGTTTTTCTTTCCGAGAACACCTTCCCTTTTGGGAAACCGAGATCGCTATCTACTATCTATTGAAAGTTAAGTTAAATATCAAAAAAATATATATCAAATCATTAATCCTACCCGGAATTCTTTCCGTTGCAATAACAACACCAGCCCCCTCAGTTTTCAATTTTGAAAAGTTTCTTATAATTAATTTATTAAATTGTTTAAAAAAATGTCTGAAAAGTCATATCAAAAAACAAAGAGAAGAAGAGTAAGTACAGGTTGCTTACCATGCAGGAAAAGGAAAATTAAATGTGATGAAGGTAAATCTGATTGTGCAAACTGTATAAAATCTGGAGTTTTATGTGAATGGACTTTAGAAAAACAAACATTAGAAAAATTAACAAAATATAAAATTATTAAAAATAAAAATAAAAAGACAAAATTTATTAATGTTACAACTTCTTATATTAAATATCAACGATCTCAAATTACTTTAGATTTTTTAAATTCAAAATCTAAAAATATTAAAGAAATTAATTCAAATAATAATGAAAATAACTTAGAAAATCGAATAACTGCAATTAAATCAACACATTTTGATAATTCAATGGATATTGTAACACAAAATTATGAAGATGCATTATTTAGAAAATATTTACAAACAATTGGTGAAAGATATTTTTCAAAATTTAATTTTATGGTGAATAAATTCCCTATTTTAGGAATAAATATGACAAATGAAGAATTAAAGTTATTTGATGCTTTTAGTAATGGATTTATGGTTGCAATTTCACCTCAACTTGCACATGAAAATCTTCAACCATCTGCGGTTGTTATTCCTAGAGGAATTAATAATTCGGCTCTTAGATCTGTATTTTATACTTGTGGTGCAACTTATTTATCATGGAATAATAAAGAATTAAGATCATATGCTGAAGAAAAATATCAAAATAGTTTAAATGCAATTCAAAATCATCTTATTAATAGTGAAAATATTGGTGGAAATGAAGATTGGCTTTTAATTACAATGGTTACTTTTTGTTTAAGAGAAAAATATCAGTGTCATGATACTACCAGAAATGGATTATTTTTAATTGCATCTTTAGAAATCATTAAATATTGGATAAATATTAAAAAAACTTGTAAAATGCATTCAATGAATGAATGTTTTGTGGATGATATTGAAGTTTCGGAATATTTTGATCAATGTGAATTACAATCAAAGTTACATGAAATTTGTAATCAATTATCAAAATTAACTAGTATTGAACAAGTAAATAATAATATTAATCATACTTTTATATCTTTGAAAACTTCAGATGATAAAATAAACTCTTCAGATTTAGAATTAGTAACTAAAGATGATATTTTTTCAGAAATTGATCTTTACAATTATGATATTTCCCCCTTTGAAAGAACGATGATTGAAAGTTTTTTATTTAATTATTCTGTTAATTTATTAAATTTTAAACCAGAATTAATTAAATATATTGATTCACCATTTAAAGTTTTTAAAAATTTAAAACCATTTTTAAAACAATCAATTTATAAATGTCCAGTAAGATGGATGAATAATCCAATAATGGGAGCTGGCCTACCAGCATTTGAGTTAGCAGCTAAATCAAATTGGTTAAGATTACAATATCCATTAAATGAAGAAAACTATAAAACTGCTACAAAACTTCGAAATTTAGCAAAATATTATACATCACCATTTTTACCTGATACTGTCAAATTCCAATTAACTCCTGGAGTCCAAAGAAAACTCATGGAAAGTTGTTATGTTGGTAATATGACAGCAATGGCTTCATTCATATTATTTACAAAAATAATTTATCCTAATTGTGATAGTTATAATGAAGAAATTCAAGATGCTTTAGAAATTTATTTTAAAAATTTGAAAATTCTTAGCAGACATTCACAAGCAGGTGCTACATGTATATGGTCATTAATTATTATTGGATTAGTAATAAGGAAGAAAAAACAACTTGATTATTTACTTTATCGTGTAAGAACTTTTGGTGAAATGAAAAAATCAGAGGCATTACTAAGAGTTTTATGTTTCCTCGAATCTGCATGGGAATCAGAGGGTGATTCATGGAATATTCTTTTAGTTAGAGACGGATTTAAAGATTTATTCATATAAATTATTAATGTAAACATTTATATATTATTACGGATTAAACAAATATAAACTAATTGTATATATATATACGTGCAATATGGTGCTTTATCTACAATTGATAGGATTGCAACCTTTTTTGTATGAATTGTCACTTATAATTTGCTCGTTTTAGCCTTTAGAATTTACTTGCAAGGTCAATATTAGCCGTTAGCTAAAAGTTATAATACAAGAGTTAAGCTAAGATATCAACATCAAATATTATTCTTTTGTTTGTATTCTACTATCATGTAGTTATTTTCTTTTAATTTTTCAAAAGAAAAACTTCGGTTCACTACCAGTACCGATGACGGAAGAATATCACAACGTCAATCATCAAAATAATGATTATCTTTTAGATTATGATAATCAATTAAATACATGTTGCACGCCACAGATAGATAATGAAGATGATTTGGAATTTAAAAAGAAACTTAAAAATCTTGAAAAAGAATGGTATCAAGAGATGGTTGAAAAATATAAGAACTTACCATGGTATAGAAGACCAAATCGAACAATTTTATTTATTATAGTTTCATTATACACATTATCTTTTACAGTTTTAGCTAGTCCATTAGTTATATTAATGTTTAATAACTTTTGTGCCACAAATCAAGTAAATAATAAATCCTCTGTTGAAAAAACTATTCATGTCTCTACAATAGCTGCAAAAACGATAGCAAGAGCTTTTGCTACTCACAGCAGTACGGAAACTGTTGCTATTATTATCAATACTACCTCATCGGTAATGGAAATTCCAAAGAATTTTATAAAAACCAATGATAATATAGTAAAAAGTAGTTTTACATTTTTTTCAAAACGTATGGGTATGAATATGAATGATGCAGAATCAATTTGTAACGGAATAAAAGATTCACAAAAGACG
This sequence comes from Pichia californica, assembly GCA_030574395.1. NCBI lineage: Eukaryota > Fungi > Ascomycota > Pichiomycetes > Pichiales > Pichiaceae > Pichia > Pichia californica. Next base: position 149,774 of record JAJMEW010000002.1, read on the forward strand.
ATTTCAAATATTCAATCAATATTAGCAACTATTTCTGGTATATTAGGATTTTTCTTATCATCTAAATTTGGTCAATTGAGTGATAGATATGGTAGAGTATTTATTTTTAAAGTTTTTAATGTAATCAATATTTTTAATAGTATTTTTGTCATAATATATTTTCAAATAATTAAAAAATACAATTTAATTTTAATGATTATATTTTTATCTATTGGTTATTTTTCAGGTGGTGTTATGACATTAATTTCTAATTCTGCTGGATATGTTTCTGATATTGAAGATAAGAAAACTAGAACTATTTCAATAAGTATTTTAATGAGTGTAATTTATCTAGCACTTGGTATTGGTCCATTAATTAGTTCATTTATTGTTAAAATTACAAATAGTAATATCATTATATTATGGGTATCATTAGGATTATCAATTATTTCTACTATATTAACATTTACATTATTAGTTGAATCCAAAAATCCAAAATCTTTGCAACTAGCCAATGAAAGATATAATCAAAAATATGTTAATAATTCAAGATCATTATCATCATTTCAATTTTTTAATATAATTCTCAGCTTTTTTAAACCAATAAATAGATTATGGTTACCTAAAACTCAAAATGGTTCGATAATTCCAAGAATTAATGTTTTAACATTAATATTTGTGGATATTATTCAAATGTCATCATGTATGGGTACAATGCATGTTTTAGTTTTATATTGTATATTAAAATTTAATTGGTCAACAATTCAAATTGGTTATTATATGAGTTTATTAGGATTTTGTAAAGCATTTGTACTTTTAGTAATTGCTCCATTAATTCATAATCTTTTAGTTCTCAAATTTAATTATAGAGTTAATACACAATCTGTTGATGATATTGATAGAATTTTAATTTTGATTTCATTAATATTTATATTTTTATCAATATTATTATTAGTTATTACAAACAATTCATATATTGTATATTTAACTGCAATTTTACAAAGTTTAGGAGGTATAATATCACCAATTATTCATAGCGCAATTGTTAAATTTAGTGCAAATACAGAATCTGGTGAAATTTTTGGTGTTATTGCAGTTACAAGACATTTACAAATGTTAGTTTTTCCTGTATTTTTTTTACAAATTTATTCTTTTACTGTTGATAAATTTCCAAAATTGTTTTTATTGTTACCATTAATTGGTTCAGGTGTTTCTTGTATTATAAGTTATTTTGGTTTGATTACGAGTAATGAAATGGCAAATGTTGATATTGAATTAGAATTTGAAGAAAGTTCAGAATAAAATTTAATTTACTTTAATTTAATTTAATTTCCTTCAAAATTAATTATATAAAAGCTAATTATTATTTTTTAAATATTTATAAATATCCATTAGTTTCAACCCAATTTAACCATTTTTTAACATCTTCACCAAAAATAAAATTCTCATTACCATTTATATTCGCTAATGATTTAATAACAATAACCCATTTATTATCATTATAACGATGAAATAAACACCAAATATTTTTACCTAATCTAAAAATTTTTTCATTTGAAATCCATGAATTTGATGGTGTAATATTATTAATTATAATACTTTGAATTTGCTTATCTTGCATTAATGATAAAGTACGTAAAAAATCTAAATCTGTTGAATTCATATTTTGTTCAACAATTTGAATTCTTTCAGGTATTTGATGCATTAAAGTATCATGATCAGGAGGTATATTTGAAATATTTGTCCAATATTTATTATCATCATATATTATAAATTCAAAATCATTTAATTTTTCATTATTTTTAGATTTAATAATCATATCATCTTGTAATGATTTAAGTTGATTTAAAATTAAATCTGTAAAATAAGTTTCATAAATTGAATTTAAATTTTTTGATAATTCAGAATACATTATTGGTGAATTTAAATTTTCATTATTTTCAGATTCATAAAATAAAACAAATAAAATACCATTAATTTCATAAATTATTAATTTAACAATATTCCAACATTGAGAAATTTTATTAAATAAATGAAAATCATGTAAAATTATTGATCCTTGTTTTGAACAACCTAATAAATAACTACCTGATTTTTGTGCAGTTTCTAAACTTTCATCAATATTTGATGATTGAATAGTTCGTTTAGAAGTACTACGTGATTCTTCTTCAACATCAATATTTTCTTCTTCTTGTATACTTTCTCCTAATTGATTATTTAAATCATCAGGTTCATTAATTGTTGAAGAATTCCAATATGAATAAATTGAATCCAAAGGATGTAATGTAACATTTTTTACAGTATTTATTGAAGAAACTGTTGTTGGTACAATATTTGAAACATCAATAATATTATTAAATGAAGGTATATAAGATTCCATTGAATTTATAACATTAGTAAATGGATTAAATACATTATTAGTTAATTTTTCTTGTAAATAAATTGCAGGTTCCATTAAAGATCTTTCAAATAAACCACCATTTGGTTTAATTGATTTTAATCTTTTTAAACTATTAACATATTGTTTTAATGATGGCCAATTTCCATAAGTTAAAGCATAAGTACTTAAACCAAATCTTAAATCTAAATCTTTTAAATAAAAAATTAATGAATCTAAACTTTTAATTGAATAAATTGAATCATTATTTAAATAAATTATACCCCAATTTTTTTCAGGTGTCCAATTTGTATTTAATATTAAAATATCATTTAAATTTGATTGTTGATTTATAAAAGATTTAAGTTTTTCATTAATATTTTCTTTAAATCCAATTGGTTTATTAACACATGAATATCTAATACCTGGAATTAATTTAAATATTGCATCATCAGTTGAATCATATGATGATGGGAATTCAAATTTATTAATAAACCAATTATGCCACCAATTTGAGATTTTAATTCTAGATTCAAATTTATTTAATTTATTAATATAATCTTTTAATGATCCATTATTTAAACACCAAAGTTCATAACCTTTTAAAATTTGATTTTTAAGATATTCGGGTGATGCTAATCCACGTTGTAAATATTTTATATCACCATTTGTTAATATTACTTTTGCAAATTGGAATTTACAAGAAAACCAAAAAGTTAATGAATTATCATCATTTTCAATATCTTGTAATTCAAATGATCCAATTATTGTACGTGTTTGATTTGTATCAATATAAGAAATTTTCGTATTTTTACTACCACTATTAAATTTCCCAGATAGATCAGTAATTGCTTGTAATAAACCAATTTGTTTAATAATTTCATGATCTGACGTGATTTTACTAAATGTGTTATTACTATTATTATTATTGGCTTCATTTGTTGCTTTACTAGATGACCACGGTAACGACCATTGTATGTTATCATTATCATCATCAGTTTTACCATCATTATTATTATTTTGATCCATTAAATTCGAATCATCAGACATATTTATATTTATAAAACATAATATTTGATCCATAAGTGAATCTGTATCTTCTGCATGTGAATTAGTTATCCATTCCGGACAAATGATTGTGAAATTGAGTACACATGGAGGTTCATGACATTCCACTTTGTGCATATCTTGCTGTTTCTCCCTGTCCAAGCCCTGCTGTGTTGTGTTGTGTTGTGTTGTTGTGGCTATTATCTATTATCGTGCAGTGTATGATACCTATTTGGGAATGGAATCTATCTTGAAACATGTCTGTACGTGATGGGCACCCGGTGCACAGAAGTGGCAGGCAGCGGCACACAAAAAATGGAAAATGGAAAATGGAAAATCGCCGTTTCGTGCGCTCGCTAAACAATTTTCAATTCTCGTTGACTTGTTAATAGCTGCTACAGTTATAAACTGATGAAGGTTACAATGGAAGGAGATAACTAAGTTATATTGATATTGCTACTGCTACTGCTATTGGTATATACATCCAAGATGGTTTTAGCAGACTTGGGTAGAAGGATCAACAATGCCGTTAGTGAAGTAACGCGATCTAATGTTGTTGATCAAAATGTTGTTGATACTATGCTTAAAGAAATTTCAAATGCTTTAATGGAAGCAGATGTTGATATTAAATTAGTTATTCAACTTAGAAAGAAATTAAAGAATAAGATTGATATTGATAATGATAATGATAAACAACTTGGTATTAATAAAAAGAAGATTATTCAAAAGGCAGTTTTTGATGAATTATGTGATTTAGTTAATGTTGAAAATGTTGAAATTTTTAAACCAAAGAAGAAACAAACAAATGTAATTATGTTTGTTGGTTTACAAGGTTCTGGTAAAACTACAACATGTACAAAGCTTGCCGTTTATTATCAAAGAAGAGGTTTTAAAGTTGGTATGGTTTGTGCTGATACATTTAGAGCTGGTGCATTTGATCAATTAAAACAAAATGCTACAAAGGCTAGAATTCCATATTATGGATCATATACTGAAAGTGATCCAGTTAAAGTTGCATTTGATGGTGTTGAAAAATTTAAGAAAGAAAAATTTGAAATTATAATTGTTGATACATCTGGTCGTCATAGACAAGAAAAGGAATTATTTAAAGAAATGATTGAAATTGGTGAAGCTGTTAAACCAAATCAAACAATTATGGTTTTAGATGCATCAATTGGTCAAGCAGCTGAATCACAAGCTAATGCATTTAAAGAATCATCAAATTTTGGTGCGATTATTTTAACTAAAATGGATGGTCATGCAAAAGGTGGTGGTGCAATTTCTGCAGTTGCAGCAAGTAAAACTCCAATTATTTTTATTGGTACAGGTGAACATATTCATGATTTAGAAAGTTTTACTGCAAAGCAATTTATTTCAAAATTACTAGGTATTGGTGATATTCAAGGTTTAATGGAACATGTTAAAACAGTAAATTTAGATCAAAGTGATAGTATAAAAAATTTTCAAGAAGGTAAATTTACATTAAAAGATTTACAATCACAAATGAATAATATATTAAAGATGGGACCATTATCGAAAATTGCTCAAATGTTACCAGGTGGTATTGGTGATATGATGAATCAAGTTGGTGAAGAAGAAACATCTAAAAGATTTAAAAGAATGATTTGTATAATGGATTCAATGACAAAGAAAGAACTTGAAAGTGATGGATCATTATTTATTGATGAACCAAGTAGAATTATTAGAGTTGCAAGAGGTAGTGGTACAAGTGTAACTGAAGTTGAAGCAGTTTTATTACAAAGAAATATGTTTGCTAGAATGGCACAAACTACAAAGAATATGCAAAATAATTTGCCTGCAGGTATGGGTAAAAATATGAATCCACAAAATATGCAAAAGGCAATGGAACAAATGCAATCAAATCCAGGTATGATGGAAAATATTCAAAAGATGATGGGTAATATGGGTGGTATGGGTGGTATGGGTGGTATGCCAGGTATGGGCGGTATGCCAGGTATGGGTGGTATGCCATCACATCAAGATATGATGAAGATGATGAAAGATCCAAATTTCCAACAAATGGCACAACAAATGAGAAAACAGTTTGGTATGTAGTGGTTTAGTAACAATCCAGTCTGATGATCAACCTGTATAATAATTTATTTCTTTACTTACTTGCGTACGTACTTATATACTGCATACATAGCTAACACTTTACTGACGATGTTGTTGATCGTTATAATAGTTATAAGCTGTTGAACGTTAAACGTCAAACGTCAACGTTAAGCGCTAATTAACAGTGAGCGGCATTTATTACTTTTTTTTATTTTATCATTTTATTTTATTTTTTCTTTGCACGCAAATCAAACAAACAACAAAATCGAGCAGCGCCAGTTGCCAGTTTTACTGCTTTTGCTCTGCGTTTGCTCTGCGTTTGCAGTGAACGACCAGTTAGTTACTTAGCAGTTTGAATGGCCACTGATTCTACCGTATACATACACACTCTTCTTTACCTGGTAACTCCGTTATAGATATTAGATACTATAATCATACCGATTCAATTCTTGTTATTACTAGACATTAATTACTAAACAATTGAAATTTGATTTTTAACTAAAAAAGCCACAATTTACAATTTATAATCCACAATTTTATTTTAATAAATAGATAACAATATACATAGATAGATAGATAGATACACATATATATATTAATAAAATGTCCGCAATTCAAACAACTCGTTCAATTATTAGAATCACCACAAAGACTAATAAATCAAGTATTAGATATTTAAGAAATTTTTCATTATTTTCATTACGTTCAAATATTACTAATAATTCTATTAAATTAAATAAATTAAATAAATTTAACAATATGACAACTAATACTAATACTAATAATATTAGAAATTATAGTGTAATTGAAAATGAACTTAATGCACCAAGTATCAATTTTGATAAAATGAAAGAAATTTCAAATTCTAATGATTCAAAATATGTTATTATTGATGTTAGAGAACCTGATGAATTTATTGCAGGTCATATTCCAAATGCTATTAATATTCCATGTAAATCAAGTCCAGGTGCATTAGGTTTAGATTCTGAAGAATTTAAATTAAACTTTGGATTTGATAAACCATCAACTGATAAAACTTTAGTATTTTATTGTTTAGCTGGTGTAAGAGCTAGAATGAGTGAAGAATTAGCAAGTACTTTTGGTTATGAAAATAGATTAACATATTTAGGATCTTTTAAAGATTGGTTAGAAAACAATGGTAAAATTGAAATTCCAAAATCCAAAAAGGATGATGAAGAAAAGCAAGAAAAGGCATAATTATGATTATTATTGATTAATGAATGTTTTATATACATATATAATACTTATTATTATTTTCTTACACGTTTAATTAAATAAATTTATTTTTTAAAAAAAAAACTATAAAAAACTATAAAAAACTAAAAAAGTTTAAAAAAATTATAAAAAATTGCTAAAAAAGTATTAAAAAATTTCTAAAAAAGGGTATATTCGAATGATATCTATATTATTAATTAGATATATATATTGAACTTGAATATATCTGTATTAACCGTATTAATAATAATACTGATGGACCATCTATCTACTGATACCAATTAATGGAATATAATGAATTATAATTATGATTATAATTATAATTATAATTATAATAAATAACGTTTATTAACCCTAAAAACCAGCTAGGAATTAAATGTTTATTTATCTATTTATCTATTTATCTATTTATCAAATTCTCTATGAAATAATAAAATGTGGCTTTTGATTTGGTAATTTACCAATATAAGTTTTCATACGATCTAGCTGAGCTTGTGAATAAAAGTTTGAGAAATATGGATAATTAGCAGTAGTTTTAGTTTTAGTATTATTATTATTACTATTGAATGCAGAATTAAACATTCTTTCCTCACAAATATCCGGATTTAAATAAGATGAAGACACAAATTCCATTGTGTTTGCTAAGTTATTATTGCTATTGCTATTGTTATCTGATTGTGTTTTGGATATACAGTTCTGTAGTAAATCTTTTCTAATATTTTGTGTGCTTCTAAATGCTCTCATAGTATCAGGAGAATGGATAATAGTTAGTGTTGTTTGTTGATGGAAAAACAGAAGAGAAGAGAACAGCCAGCAGCAGCAGTAGAGTGGCAGTCTGGTAGAAGGAGGAAACGGTGTGTATTTATACAACCACGGATGACAAAGCAGGCGAAGAGCCACGGAGTGACTCACTCAGTAAGGAAGGGAATAGGGAATAGGGAATAGGGAATAGGGAATAGGGAATAGGGAATAGGGAATAGGGGGAGCGCCGGAGATAGCTTGTTATTAGTTATGTGTTATGTATTATTAATTGTCCACAGAACCTTCTCGAACGTCGAACGTGGAGGGTGGCGGCTCGTACCGCTGCTATCGGATATCGGATTTTGGATCTTAGTAATGAATTTTATTAATCCGGTCACGTGACGCGGCTGGTATATATATAATATTTATATTTGCACCGCCACACCCCTCTGGCCGAGCACCGAAGACCGAGACCGAAGCCGAGGCCGAACGCCGAACGCCGAACGCCGATATCCAGCGGAGCACGGAGATAATGTTCTAATTTATTTGAATTGTGTTTCCGCATATCTTTATGGCAAAAAGCCAGGTCACGTGAAAGCCGGCCCTGCGCCACATCCCCAGCCACGCCCGACCACTCCCTCATTATCTGATTGATCAGGGGATAGGAGTGGGACAGGATCAGATCATCCTCATATTTTATTCCATTGATTATCTTGGTACTTAAATACTAATTAATATCGATCTCCTAAATGCTTTTTAGTTCAACACTTTACCACTGATTGCTCTTGTAGGTTTCTTCTCATTTCATCTTTTTATTCTTCTCCCTTTCTCCTAACTTTTCCATAATCAACACAACAACAACAACAACATTCCAAATGTCACAAGGTTTAACTGCTAGTAAAGCTTCAATCTCAATCACCTTCCTATTATCAGTTATTGCAACTTTTTATTATCTATTCCCAGTTCAAAATCAACCACATTATGCAACACCTTTTAGTTGTTCAATTATCGTCACAATAATGTATTGGATTATAACACTTTTAGTTCAATTTTTATTCATTTCAAAATCATTGTTTAATACAAATGTTTCACTTGAAAATCAATCAAATATTATCGCAATTGTTGGTCCTCATTTCATCTTTTCAAATATTCTTCATTCTGTTTGGTGCTTTTTCTTTTCAAATGAACGTTTTGTTATTTCTGAAATTTTAATTTTATTAAATCTTTTAAATTTATTAACTCTTTATTTCTCTCATAAAACAATGTCAATTAAAAGTTTATCTGATTGGTTAACTGTTCATTTACCAGTTACAGGCTTACCTCTTTCTTGGACTCTTTATGCAGTATTTTGGAATGGTGCTTGCTTATTTCATTCTCATAATAAATCTTTATTACCAAGATTATTAGGTAATATTTTCATTTGGGAATTCATGTTAGTACCATTGTCCTTACTTTTATTATATTCAGATTGGTCTGTAAGTTTATCTTCAAGCTTTTTAATGTTAGGTGTAGGATTTTATCAAATGTTTACAAAGCTGTTTGCTTTACAATGGATTTTCGCATTTTCAATATCTGCAATCGATTTTGCTTTTTCAATCTTATTTATGTTTAATAATGCATTAGGTCAAGTTGAAAATCATACTCCTTCAACTTCTTCTGATCAAGCTCCACTTTTAGCTTAGTATATTATAAAATTTATTATCCTACTAAATATATATATCATTATTATTATTATTATTATTATTATTATTATTATTATTATTATTTCATTTTATTTTATTTAAATCTATGTACATTTTGTATATCTCATTTATTATCCATCTTTTCAATAAGTTCATTTCTTATTATTTGTTTAGGTTTCCCAATACTAATACTTAAATGTTGTAATAATGATGCATGTCCAATTATACTCGAATATGTATCTCTCTTAATATTTTCAACAAATTCTTTACGTGTTGTATCGGCATCCCCTAATCCAACATATTTATTCTTTTGTGCATTATATCTAGCTTTCTCCATACTGTTTCCCCAATCACTTTATTGTTCTATAAGGTTCACCAAAAGTTCAATGTTTGCATCTAATATATGAAATCATACAGTAGAAAACCTCATAATACTTAATAATATATACACACAATAAAATATCAGAATTTTAATTTTCACTTTCAGCGCTGGCGAAAACGAATTCGAAATTCTAACAACTAACTATACGTTAATAGTTAATATCGAATATCACCATCATCATGTTGTTTTGAATATAATACTTATTTATACTTTACTGATACCAGACTAACAAATCCAGGCAGCACGATGAGTGCACAATTAGATCAACCTTCTGATCCATCTTTTGTTCAGGAAACATTAGAAAAAAAATCCTCATATTCATGGAAATTTATTACAGATGAATATATAAATTCTCCAAGTACTGGAAATATCCAATTATTAGAAAAATTATCAAATAATGAAATAAATACAAATGAAATATTTTATGAAATATTATTAACAGTTACAGAATATTCTAAAAGAATAAGTAATAATAAAATTTTACATGATTTAATATCAGTTATTCTTTCACATTATACAAAAGTTGAAAATCGTGCTAAAATTTCAGAAGATTTTATTATATTAGCATCATCATTTAAATCAAATTCAAATTTATCTTTATTTATTAAAGAATCTCCAATTGATATAAGATTTAAAATTTTACATTTAAATAAATCAATTCTTTTATCTGAGAAAATCTTCCCTGAAGTTGGTAAATATCAATATAATGATTTAAGATCACGTATTTTCACTGTTGATTCTTTTTCTTCATTACATGAAGCAAGTGAAGGTTATTCAAAATTTATCTCTCAATTATATTCTTATATTGATCTTCAACCCAATGATATTTCAAATGTTCCAGTACTTTTAAAAGTTCTTAATAGAATTAATGCAGAATATAATTTAGATAATAGTAGATGTTTTTTATTATTATTAAATATTTTATCACATTATATTGATTCAAATAAAGAATTAGTTTTAGAAATTTTTAAAAATTCTTTATGGTGGAATGAATCAAAATATAATTTTACAATTCAAACAACTATTATTGATTATTTATTTAATTATGTTGGTATTAAATGTCTCGAATTAAAATTAATTACTTTATTAATTAAATATAATATTTTAGATTTTGAATCAATTTATAATTCATTAGGTCCATTTGATTATTCTATTATAGATTCTTCATCAATTAAACCAATTGAAAATACTGAATTTATTCAATTATATAATACAATAAAGCAAGAAACTTTAAAAAAATCAAAACTTTCAAATGCATCTGCATTAGCATTAGCTGCACCTTTATTGCCTGATTCTGATGATGAAGATGTAAATGAATCTTCTTCTTTAAAATCTACAAAAATTGAAACTAAAAAAATTGAAAATGTTAAATTAAAGGAAGAAATTTCAATTTTAGAAAAGGCTAAATTATTTAGAAAACTTAATTTTTTAGAATATTTAATTGAATTTGAAATGATTGATCAAGTTTTATTCATATTAGTTCAATATCCTCAAATTCCTTTGATTTCTAATAAAATTGCAGATCTATTAAATAATATATTAGATAAATATATTACACCTTTTTATTTGGAATATGTTGATAATTTAAATATATCTAAAAGTTTAATAGTAATTAATAATAATAATAATAATAATAATAATAATCCTATTAAATCAATTGATGATTTTTTAAAATTTATTATTAGATTTATTTCATTTAATAAATATAAACTTGCAAGAAATTCTTCATTATTAACTAAACTTTTAAGAATTATGAAACATTCTTTAAATATAAATTCTAAATCATCTGAATTTTGGTTACAATTTTTTAGATTAAATATTTTCCCATGTCTTTCATTTACTAATAATATTCCTGTTATTAATGAAGCATTTGAAGTATTTGTAAATAATTATTCATTAGAAACAAGATATAATATTTATGGTGAATATCAAATAACAGTTAAACAAGATGAAATTACAAAATTAAATTATGATATTACTGAAAAGAAAACAAGAGATTTATTGAAAAGATTATCAGTTGAAAATGTTAATATTATATGTCGTTCATTAAATAAATTATGTTCAATTAATCCAATTGCAACATCAAATGCATTTATTACTCATATTGAAAGTTATAATAGTTTAATTGATTTAGTTTGTGAATCATCTAAATTTTTTAATGATTATTCATGGGATGTTATAACTTTTCAATTATTAAATAAATTAAATAGTAATAGAGAAGTTATTCAAAATGATGGATTAAATTATTCTCTTTGGTTTTCAAATTTATCACAATTTATTGGTAAATTAGGTCAATTATATCCTGAATCTTTCCAATTATATCCAATTTTAATTAATATAATTAAAAGTTTACAATCAAATGATTTTAATATTTTATCAACTGTTAAACAATTATTAGATTTAATGACAGGTATTAAACCAACAATGAATTTAACATCAAAACAAATTATGAAAATGAATGCAGAAACAAGTTTAAGAAAAATTGCATATATTTCAATTCAAGATAATCGTGAAAATTGTTTTAAAAGTTGTATTAAATTAATTAATATAATGGTTGAAAATAATATATTTTCTGAATTTTTTATTTTATTATGTCATGTTTTTGTTAATTTAATTGATTTAGCAAATGATAAACCATTAAAATTTGTAAATCAAAAATGTGATGAAGTTTCATCATTAATTCATACATTTACAAGTGCATTAGATCTTAATTTAAATAAAAATATTTTCAAAAAAAATATGATTTCTTTAAATGAATTAATTAAAGATTATAAAATTCAACCTCAATGGGCATTTGAAATTTGGAGAAAAACTTGGTCAATTGAAATTATTGAAAATAATAATAAAAGTGATTTTATTTTTGATAAAATTAAAGATGATTTAATTGAAACTTTATATAAATTAGATTGGAATTTATTAAATGTTAAATTTTATCTTACATTTTGGCAATTATCATTATATGATATTAATTTTAATGATTTATCATATATGATTGAATATTCTGATCTTAAATCTCAAATTACTGGTAATAGTATGAAATTAAGACAACAACAAAGAATATTACCACAAAAAGAAATTAGAAATTTAGAATTAAAAAATGAAAAATTAATGTCAATAATTTCAAATATTCGTGAAGATATGTTAAAACATGAAAAAAATTCTAAACTTATAATGGAAAGATTAGAATTTGAAAAAAAAAATTGGTTTGAAGATTCAGATAAAAATTTTCAAGGTAATGAATTAAATGAAAGGATTAAAAAAAGATCATTAATTTTTTTACAATCATGTGCATTACCAAGATTACAACATTCTTCATTTGATGCAGTTTTTGTTTCAAAATTTTTATTCTTTTTTAACCAATTAAAAATTCCTGGATATTCATTAAAATATATTCTTGATAATTTATTTATGATTGATATATTACCAATTACATTATATATTAATACAACAGGTGAAACTGAAAATTTAGCTTTATTTTATCAATTAACATTAGAAAAACTTAATGAATGGTGGTGTAATAAAGAAATTTATGAAAAAGAATCTTTTAAATTTGATGAAAATTTAGATCATAGTGATTATTGTAAGTTATTATTTAAATGGCATGAAAATTTACTTAAACAAATATTAAAATCTTTAGATTCAAAAAGTTATACAACTAGAAACAATGCGATTTTATTTTTAAAGGTAATTTTAGTTAATTTCCCATGTGTTCAAGAATTAGCTGATCCTTTAACCAATAAATTGGAAGAAATTGTTGAAAATGATGGTCGTGATGATATTACATTAGCATCTAGAGCATTAATTGGTTTGATTAAATTTAGAGAAAGTAAATTCATTTCAGTATGGGATTTTTATGAAATGGAAATTGAAGAGAAGGAAGAAGCAATGAAAGCAAAGGAAGAGAAAAATAAAATTGAAAATGAAAGATTGAAAGAAATAGAAAGTAAAAGATTAGAAGAAGAGAAGAAAGAACATGAAAAATTAATATCTGAAAAAATTAATAATGCTCCTACAAAGCCATATGGTTTAGTTGGATTATCTGCCAAGAAGCCAGAAGTTGAAAAAAACACAGTAGTAGAAAGTTTAAAGATTAAGGAGAATGATTCAGCTAAGATTGATAAGAGTAAAAGTGAGGTAAAGAAAGAGGTTATTGTACCATTAGAATCAATGAAGAAAGTATCTCCACCTGCATCAACACCTTCTGCACCAAAGAGTACAACAACAAATATTAATAGTACAAGTACTGTTTCTATTACAAATTTACCAAAATCACCATTGGGCGTTACTAAGACAAAAGTTTCCACATCTCAAACATCTCAGACATTATCACATATACATGCACCAAAAATACCACCACAAGCAAAGCCATCAGCAACATTAACTGCATCAATAAATGCATCGAATGCTAGACGAGATAATGGATCAAATAAAACGAATAATAATAATAATAATAATAATAGTAATAATAGTAATAATGATAATGGTGGTAAATGGAGTAGATATAATAGAAATGATCAATCAAGATATTATGAAGATAGCAATTCTGGGAATGGAAGTAATTTGATAGGAAATTCGCCAGTAACGAGTGGAATGGAAAGAAAGAATAGTAGTTCTAACAATCATAATAATGGTAAAAATCAATATTACGGTGGTCAACAACAAAAACAGCAACAACAGCCAAAGTCACAATTTCAACAACCACAACAACAACAATCTGACCGAGGTGGAGGAGGACAATATATGAAACATTCTAATTCACACGGTGGTGGATATTATAAGAATAGGAACAACAACAACAACAGCAACAACAGCAACAACAGCAACAACAGCAACAATAATAATACTAATACTAATAATAATAATAATAATTATAACAACAGAAACCATTCAAAATCAAATGCATCAATTCCACTTCCACCACCTGCTACACCACCACCTCCATCATCATCATCATCATCAGCAGCAGCATCCAACTCGTCCACGAACAATAACAAACGTCGTATGCCACCTCTGAATGATTATATGTATAAAAGATCACGCCGTCAGTAGAGATTATGTATATATCTATGTGTATCTGTGTAAAAATATAAAGAAACCGTGAAGAACACTTTGCAGCTGTGGAATTTCCCAAAACGGCAACTAATAGCCATTGCCCCACTTTTCATGCTCCGTCAGCAGCGCGTTTCTCGTTTCTCGTTTCTCGTTTCTCGTTTTCTGTGCGGGCAAAAGCCAAGCAGCGCTGGGATCTGATTGGGGCGATTGGCGGTCGCCGCTGCTGCTGCGGGATGTGCTGCTGCTGATAATGCTGGACACTGGACACTGGAAACTATCACAAACACACCAACAGCATCCGTTTCAAGATTTAATTGTTTGAAAAGAATCCCAATCTTTTTCATCTCTCTTACACATTATCCCCCACCCAAATACACACATAACAATGATTTCACAAGATGATAAGAAGTCAGGTGTCTCATCATTGACAAAGTTGATGAATGAACAAAAGCAGAAACCTTCATCACCTTTATCTTTACAAATTGATACTTCTAATTCTTCATCTCACATGAATTCTTATAATGGAACAATTACAACCGCTATATCTGTTGGAACTTCCCCAGATGAAGCAGATACAGATGATATTAATACTTATGATCCAAGAAATAGTTCAACTATAAATAATAATAGTTCTTCAAATCTGAGACAAATGCTAACAAAAAAGAAATCTTCACAAACTCAATCAACAATATTAGTACATGATAATATTACAAACAGTAATAACAATACCAATAACAATGAAGTAATTTCTCCATTAGATTCAACTCCAAAACAAATTAATCCAATTCCTGTCGCAACTAATAATAATAGTAATCATCATTTATTTTCACATCCTTCAAGAGCATCAATTTCTTCATCTTTTAGAAATTCTCCTTCAACATCTTCAATTTTTAAAAATCAAAATTCTTTCACTCAATTATCTTCAAGTATTCCATATGCAGCACCTGGTAATCATAAACCTTCAACTTCTGGTTCATCAGTTAATTCTTCAATTGGTAATATGCCAATAAATGGTCAATTTATTACTGGTACTCAATTATCTTCACCAACTATTTCATCAAATCAAATTGAATCTAGATTTGTCGTTTCAAAACAAAAAATTGAAGCAAGAGGTTTATCTTCTTCTGTTACAAATAATAAATCTTCTTCAGGTTTAGCTAATTTTTTCTCAAAATCAAGAAGATCTACAGCTACAAATTTTGATAATATACCTTCATCACCTGTTACATATAATAACCATTCAAATCAAAATAATAATTCATTTCAATCTCATACTCCTCATCAAAATGAATTTCATTCACCTTCATCTCAATCAAGTTCAGAAAGTAATTCATCAACTTCAACTAGACATTCTTCAATGGCAGATTTAAGAAGATTTTTTAAAAGATCAGGTTCAATTTCAAATAATCATTCATCTTCTCCAAGAGTTTCAAATTTAAGTGCAGGTTTGAGTTCTCAACGTCAAACATCTGCTTCTATAAGTATTAATAATGGTAATTTAACAACAATAAATAATAATACCACCACTAATAATAATAATACCATCACTAATAATAATAGTAATAATAGTAATAATAATAATAATAATAATAATATAACTACTAATACATTTAATGTTAATATTACAGGAACTAGTTATATACCTGTTCAAATACCACCAACAAGTGCAGGTTCAATTTCAAGTTTAAATGTTGTAACTCAACTTTCTAATACACCAAATTCATCAAATTTTAGAAAATCAAGTTTTTCAAATAATAGTCCAAATTCTAATTCAATTTATGGTGAAGGTTCTTCACCACATGAATATCGTCGTTATGGTTCATCACCAAATAATTTACAAACTTTATCATCATCTGCATCATCAAGGGATAATAATCATCAACCATTATCAATTGGTGGTAATTCAACTTCAATTCCATTTAGTAAAAGATATACAAAATTTGGTGAAAATTTAGGTGCTGGTGCTGGTGGTCAAGTTAAACTTGTTAAAAGAATTTCTGATCAAAAAGTTTTCGCTGTTAAAGAATTTAGAGCAAAATTTGTAACTGAAAGTAAAAGGGATTATACAAAAAAAATTACAAGTGAATATTGTATTGGTTCAACTTTAAAACATCCAAATGTAATTGAAACAATTGAAATTAGTTTTGAAAATGATAGACTTGTTCAAGTAATGGAATATTGTGATTATGATTTATTTGCAATTGTAATGTCAAATAAAATGAGTGAAGATGAAATTAATTGTTGTTTTAAACAAATTTTAAATGGTTTAAGATATATTCATTCAATTGGTTTAGCTCATAGAGATTTAAAATTAGATAACTGTGTTATTAATAAATATGGTATTGTTAAAATTATTGATTTTGGTTCAGCTGTTGTTTATCAATATCCATTTTCAAATACTTTAATTGAAGCAACTGGTATTGTTGGTTCAGACCCATATTTAGCACCTGAAGTTTGTGTTTTTAATACTTATGATCCAAGACCAGTTGATATTTGGTCATCTGCAATTATTTATTGTTGTATGATTTTAAAGAAATTTCCATGGAAAATTCCAAAATTAAGTGATCCAAGTTTTAAAGCTTTCGCATCAAGAGAACCTGGTGTTACTTTTGGTGAATTATTAAAAAGAATTCCAGAGCCACCATCTTATGATTCTGAGTTAACTGATTCTGCTTCAACTGTCCCACAAGTAATTGAAGCTGAAATTTCAAAACCAACTCAGACAATTCCAAAAACAATTCCAACAACTCCAAATAATAAAAAACCAACCGAAGAACATTCAATTGCAACAGATGGTGAAAAGCATACATCAAATTTAATAGGTGAAGAAAGATTATTAAATGCAATAAATTCTGAATCACGTTCATTAATTAGTAAAATGGTTCGTCTGGCACCAGCTTGTCGAATTACTATTGATGAATGTTTTGAAGATTCATGGTTAGAAACTGTTCAAATGTGTACAATGATTGATGAAAATGGTGAAGCATCATGCACAGGTAAATTAATACCTGCAAATGATCATGAACATACTCAAGTTGATCAAAGTGTTGCACATATTGCATCATTAGAAAAGGCAAAAAAGAAAGCTGCTGCTAAAAAATAATAATGTTAATTCATCATATTAACGACTTTACATAATTAAAAATTATTCAATTGCATTTTTTTTTTCCAAATAAATTTGATCTTTTCTCATTTACATTTTTATTTCTATTTCTATTCACATTCTCATTTACATTTTATTATTCATTTTGTTATTTTATTCAATTCATTACCAAAAAACGTTACATTTCTTTTCATTTTAAAATTTACTATCTTAATCGCCATTTACAGACGCTGGATACGTTTTTAATATTTTTTTTGAATTTTTTTCTCCTCATTTCCTTTTTTAAGCTTACATACATACATACATACATACATAAATTGTCCTTGTTGTTTTTTCATAGCTTGTTGTTATTAATCTTGTCTCTATATATAAAGATTATTATTACTTTTTTTTACTATGTAATTGACCCAAAATAATAACATTATATAGACTTTTCACATTTTCCCTTCTAAAAGCATTAAATTTAAAAAATCAATGAAGAATCGTCGCGTCGATCAAAAAAAAATAAAGTAAAGTTATAAACTGAGTTTTTTCCATTTTTCATCATCAATCAACATGAACGATATTGAATCTCTGCGGGTTCATTTAATCAAAGACAACATTCAATAAATAACTAGCCTTTAAATCTTTCACACATTTCAATTTATGTATAACCAAACCATATCATACCAAACTAAAACAAAACAAAATAAATAATGTCAAGACAATTAAAAGATATATCAGTTAAATTAATTGTTGGAGCTGGTAAAGCAGCACCAACACCACCGGTTGGTCCAGCATTAGGTTCAAAAGGTATTAAAGCAATTGATTTTTGTAAAGAATTTAATGCACGTACATCTCATTATACAGTTGATGTACCAATTCCAGTTAAATTAACAGTTAGACCAGATAGAACATTTTCATTTTTAACTAAAAGTCCCACAACTTCATGGTTATTACTTCAAATCATTGGTGAATCAAAAGGTTCTGATACTTTAGGTAAGGGTAAATTTATTAAAAAAGGTTATTTAGGTACTGTTAGTTTAAAACATATTTATGAAATTGCTAAAATTAAAAAATCAGATGATACACATTCAAATATTCCATTAAAAGATATTTGTAAAAGTGTAATTAGTACTGCTAAAACTTTAGGTATTAAAGTTGAAGCATAATTAAAATATTATTTTTTTCACAATTTTTCGTTTTAAATAATTAAATTTTTCAAACTTGTACATAACTAAAGAAACTATTTATAAATTTTGTATCTTTTTTTTTCTATTTCTTATAATATATATAGTTATATATTTTGTATTTGAGTAATAATATAAATTATAAAAAATGCTACATGCAGGTATTTTATACAGTAAAAATAATAAAATATTTATTTATTTATCAATAAATCTATCTTCTTCTTCTAGTCTTTTTAGAAACAGGTGATGATTTTAAATTTTCTTCTTCATTATCAATTTTTCTTTTAAAATTATTTTTAGTATTATTTTCATTTTCAATAATACCTTTATATGTAAGTCTTTCATAAATTAAAACATAAGCACCAGGATCAGATAATGCACTTGCTCTTGGAATTTTATTAATATATTCATCATCATAAGTTGCCCAAGTTCCATCAGGTTGTCTACAATGTGCAATATAATGACCAGATGATACTGAACGACCTTGATGAATAATAACACTAATTAATTTATATCTAGTTGGAGTTAACATATTAGTTGTAAAACTAGTTAAATCTAAAATTTCTGGATATTGAACATTTGCTTTAACTTTTTGTGATTGTTGACCTTCAAATTTGAATCTTTTTAAATGAATTGATAAAGTTTCTGGTGATCTTTGAATTGTTGAAATTTTAATTGCATTTGTTTTAGTATTACATTTTTCACATATATATCCAGATTGATCTCTTTTATCAGTTTTGAGAATTTCCGGAGTGAAAAAATCTCTAATTGAATTTTCAATTGAATATTTTTTTGATGGTTGTTGATCTGATTGTTGTTGATCTTGTTGTTGTTGATCTGATTGTTGTTGATGGGGCTGTTGTTGTTGATTTTGTTGCTGTTGTTGATCTGATGAAGATTTAATTTGTTGATTTTGTTGTTGCGATTGTAATATTTGATCTTTATTTCGACTATCTTTATTATTATTAATATTATATGTTAAATTATTATTATTATTATTTATATTATCATAATAATCTGGAGATTTTAAATTATTATTTTCTTGTGCTAATAAAATTCTTTGATTTAAAATTTTAGATAATTTATCCCTTTCATCTTGAGTTGAAGAATTACAATTTTTAATTTGATCTCTTAATTGATATAATTGTTTTTCATCAATCATTAAACTTGATCTTTTTTTTCTATTATCTAAACCTAAAGATAAATCATAAAATTCTTGTTGAGTTGTTGATATATGACCACAATTATTACATGTAACAGTTTGATCTAATAAACCACCAAATATATCATAAATTATACTTTGATTTAATTTAACACCTTTTGGAGTTGAATCTTCTTGTAATCTTGACATTAAAGACATAAAATATTCATGAGAATCTTCTTGTTGCCATTCAGACATCATACAATTAATATCTTCTAATCTTTTACATAATTTTTTTGGATTAATATACATTGTTTTCCTATTATGACCAATTCTATACATTTTTGAAATTGTTGAAGCTAAAACTTTTGTAACAGAATCTTGATTTATATTATTATCATATTTATTATTTTGAACATCAATTAAATAATGAGTAAGTGAAGGGATATGACATAAAGCTTGAATTGCTGCATTCATATAACAAGTTACACCATGATTTAATAAACCTAAAGAAATATGATCTTCAATAAAAGGACCCCAACTTTTATCAATTCTAATTGAATTATTAGAACCATGATTATTTGGTAATTCATTTAAATCATAAAAATCATTATTTGAAAAATTATTATTAATTAATTTTAAATTTTCTTCATCATTTTCATCATCAGTATTTGAAGTTGGTGGTGTATCATTTGAATTATTTTTTTGAATTTCAATTTTTAATGAATCATCTTTAAGATCTTTTTTAATTGGATCGATTAAATTTGAATTGTTATTGTTAATTTCTTCATCGTCATCGTCATCGTCATCGTCATCATCTTGATCATCATCTTGATCATCATCTTGATCATCATCTTGATCATCATCTTGATCATCATCTTGATCATCATCATTTGATTCATCTTTACTTTCTTCTTCTGATGCTGAAGAAGTTGAATCTTCAATATTATCTTCTGATTCTGCGGTATGAAAATCTTCATCATCATCTTCATCATCGTTATCATCGTCATTATTTTCTTCATTTTGGTTAGAATGATTAGATTGATTTAATAATAATTTTTTTAATCTTTCCTTTTGATCAACTGAATCAATTTTTTTCTTTTTTGATTGTTTACTTAAATCTTTTGAATCATTATTATTATTATTATTATTATTATTATATTTTTTACCAGTATAATTTGCAACTGCTTCAGCCATTGATTTTGGACGCACCATAATTGATTCTTTTTCAAGATTTAAATTTTTAATAGAATTTGAATTTAATAATAAATCTTGATTTTTATTCTCTTTTTTATAACTTTTAAAAATTTTATATGTTGATGGTTTAATTGAAACAGTATCTGGACTTTTAGCTAATTTAAAATTAATTTTATCTTTAAGTAAATTTTCAATTATTGGATTAATTTTTTTCTTATCTTTATTGCTGCTGTTATTATTATAATTATTATTATTGTTTGTTCCTTTATTATCAAATATTAAAGACAATGACATAATAATTTGGTAAATGAATAAGAAGAAGGGGGTTGTAAGGGATAATAATATATTATAATAATATAGTATATTATATTATATATGACCGAATAATAAAATAATGGGTAGAACCTAATTTAAATATATATAATGACCGACCACAAGACAATAATGAAAAAAAAATGTTTAGAAAAGTTGTGGAAATAAATAAATCAAGAAAGAAAAAAAAAATCAAGAAAATCAAAAAATCAGAAATCAGAAATCAGAAATCAGAAATCAGAAATCAGAAATCAGAAATCAGAAATCAAGAAAATCAAAAATCAAAACAAGAGAATCAGAAAAATAGATCTTTGATTGATTGATTGTTGGTATTATAATAAAATTTCTGATGGATTGATCTAAAAGAAAAAATCCAATCGGTATCCAATTATGTGACTGTACCTGTACTGGTAACTGAAGTGTACAATATAATACTGATCTGTCCGGTGGAGTAAAGAAAAGGGAGCAAAACAAAATAATGAGAATAAGAATAATAACAGAGACGTGTTTGATTTTTGGTTTTTGGTTTTTGGTTTTTGGTTTTTTTTAAAATTTCCAAATTCGCGACTGGGCACAACAGGAAGTGCTGTCGCAGCGTCGATCGACGTAGCCTCATATATGAAAATTTGAACACCCCGGGATCACACAAATTGTCATGATATTACATACATTATTAAGACAATAGATAAGAATGACTTGCTTTTCAGATATGGACAATTACACACACACAGAGATATACATACATCAATGATTGATTTTATAATATGTTTCAATAGAAACGGAAAGATTAGGTTGAATAAATGGTTCAATGAAACTAGTATTAAAGAACAACGTAAAATAATTAATTTAATCATTAAAAATTTAAATTCCAATTCCAATTCAAATTCAAATTCAAATTCCAATTCGAATAAATTTAATTTAATTGATTCAATTTCAAATTTTATAAATTTTAACACAACCATTTTAATTGGTAAAAAATTAATTTTTAAAAAATATAATAATTTAATTTTTATGTTATGTATTAATGACGATGATAATTTAAACGAATTAATTTATTTAAATTCAATTCCATTATTTGTCGAAATTTTAAATTTTCATTTTAAAAATGTAAGTGAATTAGATTTAATTTTTAATTTTTATAAATTGAATAAAATAATTGATCAACTATTTATAAATGGTGAATTAATTTCAACAAATAAAGATTATATTTTATCAAATATTAAATTAATTGTATAATTAAAATCAGGATTAAAATTATTGAAATCGTGCGGCGTAAGATAAAAGATAAATATATTTATATTTTTAAAATTAAAACACGTTTATATATATATATAGTAGGATATATAAAAATCGATATTATTATTATTATTATATATATATATAGATATATTTATAACAATTAAGTAAATATTTTATTATATGATATGATGTGTTGTGATTTGATGTATAAATTAAATTAAGTTATATACATCATAATATTGTTTGCAGAAGAGGAACATTTTTTATTTTTGAAAAGCCTAAAAAATTAATCTTAATTACCCTTTGGAGCTTCCTTATAAGAAATACAAGCTTCTTCTTCCATAGCAGAAACAATAGTAACAATTAATTCCTTACCGTCATCGAAATCAGATTGTAATTTTTCACCTAAATCACCTTCTGGTGCTCTAACATCTTCTTTCATATCACCATCATTATTCATTAATGATAAATAACCATCATCAATATCTAATAATTGGAATTCATTTCTTTTAACAACTGGAACTTCCATATTGTGAGTTGATGGAGATAAATCTTCTAATTTCTTTTGAGTGAAAATATCAGTTGCAACTAAATGAACCTTTGCATGACCATGCTTACCAGTTTTAGAAGTAGACATATCAATAATTTTACATGGTCTACCTTTAATGACAACGAAACCATTCTTTCTTAATGCAGAACATTGCATTGGGAATGTTAATGAGGAACCTGCATCAGCAACTTCAAAGTTATGTTCTTCTTCAGCCATTGTTATTTTTTAATGTTAAAATTAAGTAGTTGATTTAGAGGAAAATCTAGTTAATTTAAGAAAGAATCCAAAGCCAAAGCAGAGGAAATGAAGTGAAGGAAAAGGGGAATTCCAGGAAAAGAGGAAAAAATGGGGGATGAAAAAAAAGTGAAGAAAATCAACGTCGTCCACTGCTCTCAGCTCTCTCTCTCTCTCTCTCTCTCTCACTGCTCTCAGCTCTCACTCTCCTCCACCAGATGCAAATTAAATCCACAGCCCACCGCCATGGGCAGCAGCAGCAGCAGCAGCAGCAGCAGCAGCTGTGAGTGAAGCTCAGCGCGGTCCACCACAGAGAGCAGTTAATAGCTGATAGCTTTAGTTAGTGGTTAACAGACATCCTCTGCATCACAGTCACGACTAACAGCAACAGCAGCAGCAACAGCAGCAACAGCAAGTATAGCCAGTAACTGCTGTATACCAGATATCACCTTTCATGTACATACATACTGTAAAATCCTGGCAACTCCCCCTCCGCAGTGGAAATCAGAAACCCTTCTGATGAATCCGGGTAACCCCTCGACACCTTGACAATTTGAAATTTGAAAATTGAAATCGAAATTTGAAAAATTTTTCACTCTCGACCTTCCTAATTAGGAACGATTAACAATTAACAGACTGTAAAGTTTTCACTTAGCCGCGTGTTTCACAGAAATCAACAAATTTTAATTTTAATTTAGAAATTAGAATGTGTCACAAAATACTCGCACGTGACATGTCACCCTGCCAAGTCACGTGCATCCCTGTAAATATGTACACTGTATACGTATATTAAATTCACTATACTCTCTATAAAGTTAAAACTAAACAAACAAACTAACAAACAAACAAACAAGCAAGCAAGCAATCAAAGAATCAAATAACCTAAGATTTTAATGAATTACGTAGAAATATTAAATCTGAATCAATTTCCTCACGTTGTAAACCTTTAGGCATACCATAAATTTTAGTAAAATTAATTCCAATTTCTTTACAATCTAAATTCATCATTTTAACTCTATCAATATCACATAATGTAGAATCTAAACAACTTGTTATATTTAATTCATGTCTACTACCCGTACCTGTAGAATTACCACCATTTTCATTATTTTCATTATTGTTATTATTATTATTATTACTACTATCATATTCATAATCATCATTAACATCTTTGAATTCATTATTAATATCTAATTTATAATTTAAGTTTGAATTATAATGAAATCCTGAATTATTATAATTACTATTATTATTCCCATTTATTTGTTCGTTATTATTTCTAGTCCCATTTCTATAATTATTCCTATTATTATATTCATTTACATTATTACTATTATTAACATCTTCAAAATTTAAATCTTCAAACTCATTGAATTTATTATTGCTATTGCTACTATTACTACTTGAAAATCTATTTCTTGATTTACGTTGTCCAGATCCTCTCCTTTCAACTCTATCATTTCTTTCAATATCAACATCCATACCATCAATTTGTAATTCTTTTAATAATCTATTACCAATATTACTACTATTACTCTCTTTTAATCCATATTTACTAATCATATCATTCTTTTCAATACTATTAATAGATGTATTCTTTAAATTCTTATCAATTATATTATTTTTATTCTCATTTTTTTTCATTTCTTTAAATAAATCTTTTAAAATTGATTTATCCGGTAAAAAATATTCAATTAATTCAATAATTTCATTTTGATTCTCATTACCTTTATCAATTGAATTATTTAAAACATATGTACCATATGATCTTGAATTTGCATTTGTTAAAAGCATAAAATCATTTTGTGAAATTAATTGAAAATTAAAATTATAATTAAAATTATTTGTACTACTACTATTTGATTCATTATTGTTATTATTATTAAATTTCATAGTATCACTTTTAATATACCTTTTCCATATACTATTACTTTTATTAGTATTAATTCTACATAACCTATTTTTATGACGTTCTAATCTAACCCTTTCCATATTTAAATAATTTTTTAATTTAATTAATCTAGTTGAATAATCTAAACATTGCATACTTTGTAATTCAATTATTTTATCTAATGAATTAAAATAAATTTTATCATCATCATATTTTTTAATTATTTCTTCTCTAATAATTTCATAATCTCTCATTTCTAATAAATCTTTTTCAAAATTTATCATATTATCACTAGTTTCAAGTTCATTTAATAAATTTTGATAATAATTCCTTTCAATTTTATAATTTTCTAAATATTCAAGTTGTTCCCTTTCTAATAATCTATTATAATAATTAATTTCATTAAAATATTTTTTAAAACTTTTAACTTTAAATGTTTTATTATTAATCTTTGATTCTTTACTTAATAAATATAATTGTAATGATGCAACCTTATCAATTGAATTAAATTCCTGACTATTCATTCGGCTTTTACTTTTCTTACTCTCTTTATTATGATTATGTGTATCATTATCGTCATCACTATCGTCATCACCATCATAATAATATTTCTTATAATTATCATTATAATGATCATTATCATCATCATCATCATCATCTTTCCTTTTCTTTAAGATTTTATTAGTATCATTCTTTGTATCACTCTTTCTCTTTTTACTTTTGCTTTTATGTTTATGTTTATGTTTATTTTTATGTTTCTTCTTATCAACTCTACTTTTATCATCATAAATAGAATTTTTAGGTATATTTGCAATATTATTGAAATTATCAATACCATCCCACAATGGACGCATAATAGATACACTTTTACTCTTTGAATCAACATTGATAAATTCCATTGGATACATTTTACCTTCTGGAGACATAATTAAAGGAATATATCCTTTTGGAATTGATGGTAAACTTTTTTTATCTAATTGAAAAAATGATGGTAAATTATTTGCATCATTTGATTTATTTTCATTATTATTATTGTGATTTATTTCAATTGCTTGGTTACGTGTTATTTTTACAGGTTCATAATTGGTTTTTAAATCAGTAATATTAGAATTTGATTTATTTAATTTTTTAAAATTCTCAATTTCTTTAATTTTATTTATTGGTTTACCATCTAATATATTCTTAAATTTATCTGAATTAATTTTAATCGTTACAAATTTAGTTTGTATTTTTTTGGAAACTGATTTATTAACCATTTTTTTCTTAATTACTTTAGAATTTTTATCTTTATTATTATTATTACTATCTGTTGGTGATGATAAATGAATCTTTAAAACTTTTTGTTTACAATTTTTTTTCGGTGAAATTTTTAATGTAATGGATTTTTTATTTTTAGTAACTGTCATTTCAGAATTTTGTGAATTTGATTTAATTAAATTTAAATTTTCTTTTGATTTCTTTGATTTAGTTGATTTTTTCTCTTTATTTTCTTCATCACATTTTTTTACATCTATGCATTCATTATTATTATTATTAGAATTGTTAATTGTATTATTGTTATTTGGCTTCTCATTGAATTCAACAATTTTATCAATATTCTTCTTTTCGATCGATGTTACAACATTTTCAGGAATTGGATCAGATAATAAACTTGATATACTTGATCTAGTGCTTCCTATTGGATTAGGAATTAAAGGAGTATTATTTTGATTATTAATTGATAAATTATCATTATTGCCATTATTATCATTATCATTATCATTACTATATTCATGATTCAAAATATTTGATATCTTTGTAGCAAGTGATTGAGATTTCTTCACAGTAATATCACTCGATGTTTGTATACCTGGTGGTGGCGGCGGCAATGATGGATTTAACAGTTTTGGTAATGTTGTTTCTGAGGGGCTATATACAGTTGATTGAGTTAATTGCATTGTCGTATTATCTGTTTCCGTACAAGATCTATTTATTTGATATTGTTGTTGCTGATTTGTTGAAAATGAAGTATTTCTACTAGCAGATGGGCTAGTAGTTGAACCTGTTGTGGGTGGTGGTGATTGTAATGATAATGGTAATGGTAATTGTGGTAATGATAATGTATTATTAGGTACAGAGCCTGTAGTATAGACTATGGGGGTGTTATTAGGATGTGATTGATGATAGTGGTTCATTGGTACATTCGGGGCGGGCAGAGATGGGTGAACTTGAATGTATAGAGGTGACTGGCTTTGCTGCTGATTGCTGCTGTTGTTGTAGAGTACGAGTGGTTGGTGAAGATGAGGAGGGTATTGCTGTTGAAACTGATGATTATGTTGCTGGGCTGCTGTGGTGCTGATAGCAGCAGTATTAGCAGTAGCAGTATCCAGCAATTGACTATTGTGCGAAGCAAGGTCAGGAGAAGGAGCAGGAGCAGGAGAAGTAGCAGGAACCACAATACGATGTGGAGGCATGTTTGGTGTCAGATGACTCCCGTCAGTGGAGAAAGGGATAGTAGAATAGTAATTGTCCATTGTGATTTTCAACCTTCTGAAAATAATAACAAAGCTATAGATAAATAACAACAAAAGAGAAGAGAAGGGGAAGAACACAAGAACACAAGAACACAAGAACACAAGAACACAAGAACACAAGAACACAAGAACACAAGAACACAAGAACAGCAGAACACAAGAGAGCAACAGAGAAAGAAAGCAAGAAAGGTGTCGGTCGCATATATAGTAGATATGGGTGGGTGTGTGACAAGATTACCAGAGTGCTTCCATTCAAAGTTTCTTTCAACTTTCTAACCAATGGTAGTCAAATCAGCTGATTAGTGAATATGCATAATACAAGCCTTGAAGATGTTTACTATTATAGATTGGCAAACTTATTGCATTTTAATCGTAGCAGATAGTAGTATAATCAGTAAATATTTTCTCTATAATGGTTAACTGTAGAAATAGAATTTCTAACATTTTACACGCAGGAAAATAACAAAACAATAATAATTCGATAAAGGCTTCCTCTTTCCTTGCATTGATATGAAACCCAATATTAAATATTAAATATTAAATATTAAATACAGTCCGATTATTGATTGTTACTCCCGACATTTCAACTTTATCAACTTTTTTGATTGCTTTACAAATCCAAAATATTTAATGTTAGCCTTTTTTCCAGCTACATACATAATCATTTATCAATGATCATTTTTAACAATCATTTATCAATCTGTATAAAACATAAGTGATAAATCAAACACTGTTTCTGGTTACTTTCAAATTGAGATTCGAGCGAAGATTTTACTGGACTCCAAATAAATTTCAAATTTCATAAAATTCCAAATTCATAAAAAATGGATTTGAAGAATAAAGAATTAATATTCAGCCGTATATCGTATATTGCAAGTAAATGAGATACATCGAACATCGAACATCGAACATTAAAAATTGGACGATTTAGGTAATTATTTGGATCCCAAAGGAACACAATCCAAAGCATAAATAATCTAGTCCAACATAATCGATATCGATGAATAATCTAATGGTATCTTCTAATTTTTACTCTTGACGTATTGTTCTTCACTATATGTATATGTATATGTATATAGTAGAATATTGCAAGTAATGGAGGTTAATGAAATGAGTACAAACCAATTACAGAATTAAAGTATTAGTTTATTATCTATCTTACTTTACTAATCTTTAGGTCCAGGGTATTATCTTATACATATATATACACTTGTTGCATGTTACTCTAAGATTAATAATTTTACATATATACTACACCTTATACCGTATTAAAATAACTGTTTTTAGCACTTCTGGCGTTTGGCGTTTATATTGTTGAAAATTGAATAATTGATGGTTGATAAACGAAATTATAACCCCCTCCCCCCAACCCCCGCGCAAAAAAATAGCTCCCCTTGTTCTTTGTTACCTTAATTTATGGACAGCTTAAATACATATATATAGTTCATTAAATTGGTTATTTTGTTTGAGTTATTTTAGTTCTGTAAACAATTAACTATAATATACATAATAAAAAAAAGCTTTTTATTAGTAGTAAAGTATTTGACAATTGAAATCTAAATTACACAAAGCAAGAAGTAAATATTTTATATATACATGAAAGGATAATAATAGTAGCAAATATATATTATGTTTATTAATACTAGCAATATTGTATTAACATAAATCACATAATTGTATATTGAAGCTTCTCTCATACCCTACAATTTAATTTTAAAATTATAGAGAATGTGAAAAGCTATAAGATGACAGTTATTTGATCTTAATTGTAGTTTTAAAAATCAATATTGCATGATGTACATACATGTTTATTGTAGGATAGTAAGAGTGTATATAAATCATATTCACCATTAATATCATCATCATTATCATCATAATTGTTGTTGTAGTTGTAGTTGTCGATGCTGTTGTCAATGTTGTTTTTGAATTTGAAAGTTGTAGGATATGTGAGAAGATTTATATTGTCATTCGTTTCTGCATATATATATTAAATAGAATATGTTTATTTGTGTTGTGTTAATTGCAGCATAATTAAAGATCAATAAAAGTTTGTTTCAATTTCTTACTCAACGACCTAATAGTAAAAAAATGGTATTGTTTAATTAAATGAGTAGTGTTCTGATGATTTAAGATTAATGACAATATGAAATAGATAATAAATAAATCATTAATAATATACATATATTTTGACATTAGATAATAGTAACAATATATATTAAAAGTAAATTTTAGTATATATATACCTATGATTCTATATTCATTGTGTTTTTTTTCCACATGTGACGGTTAATTCTTTGCAGTTTGACAAAGAAAATGATATCAATTATAAAAACATATCGTTTTCTTATTTCGTTTTGAAGAACTGTTTTTTAGTTTGTGAGTATAATAATGAATATATAGTACTGATCTAAATTAGTTAAGTTTGTTAAAATAATTAAAGATATAGAAGGCTACTATAAAAGAAAGAAAATAGAAAGTACAAAAATTTTGAAGAAGAAGAAAAAGAAGGAAAGGAAGAAGGTGTACAAAACAGATTAAGAAAAAGAAATGAAAAGGGAAAGCAGTACCTTTTTATAATGAATCGGAAATTAAGTACAAAAATATGTCAAGATTTGACAAAGCTGATCTTTAATAAATAAATACACCAATACTTAATGGCTTAATTATATATATATATTACAATACTTTTTTAAGTTATTACATATTTAATATCAATTTATAGAAGAAACTTTTTTTGATCTTTGGAGTCTTTAAATCATGAACTGTAAAGGTTTTATTAAGTCTGTTTAGAAAAGCGTTTTATTTGTTGAAAAGATAAGTTTGGATTTGCAAGTTACGCATCACGCACTGGTTGTACTATACAAAATTAATATCAAAAAAGTCCAGAATGGAAAATTTCAGAGAATAGAATCTGCAGTCTGCCATACTAATTTATCATTAAGATGAATTGCTTAGTTCTTAGTTCGTAAGTTTATAATTCATAATTCAGCATCATGATTTGATAATCAATCAAGACAAGTGTACAATTCACAATTCACAATGAAGTCTACTCTCTTCCCTCTTCAGTTAGTGCAGGCAGCATGATCCATGATCCATGATCCATGTGAATTGTGAATTGTGAATAAAACCGCCACTGGCCGTAATATCAGTTTTTCTTGCTGCCATTGTATTGTTCCAGGGGCTTGTGAGCTGTGGAGCAGTGAACCGTCAGAAAACCGGCGGTCCCGTGCGCCGTAGCCCCGGCCCCAGCAGCGGGCAGCCAATTCTTGTGCGTTGTGGATCCGCAATGTCACCGGTCGCAACGGCTGGTCCCGAAAGTTTGTAAGATTCTCTACCCGCTATTCCTTATATATATTACCCCGGTCGGAACAAAAGTATACACAGTTTATGACTTACCGATGCATCACTACTTTTTGATAAAAATATTAATAAGCCCTCCAAATTTTCAATCATTCTACATCCTACATCCCACTTTGCTTACACTATTGACAGTGTGCATGTTTGTAATGTGTGTATGGCAATTGATGAATTTAACCGTTTAAAAATCAATGAAACTGGCTTAAAAGACCAAAGACCAAAGACCAAATTAATACCAAATTGTTTAGGCGATGAGTGATGAGTGATGCTTAGATGATGCTTAGATGGACAACGGCTGTTAGCATTTAGCGTTTACTTTTTGAATTTTTCAACGTTTTCAACATGCATAGACTATATATATAGATATACGAAAAATTATATATATACGAGCTGGGAAATACGAACTATAAATTTGTATTATCTCTCCGTGGAGTTTGATAGAAGGAAAATATCACAATCCTTTAAAATTGATGTATATATATATATATATATATACTTGATTTGTAATTAATTAATGTCAAATGACTTATACATCGATAATTTAATTAATTTAATACTGTAATAGAATCAGAGTTTTGATTCTAAAGACAATAGCTAATGTAATTAATTTAAGAGAAAACTGGAGGTCATCTTATCACATTAAAATTTAAACGAAACCCTTTTAAGTGGTCATATATATAGTTACAGAAGTAAATAATTTCGTATAAAAAGCAGTGTATTCCAGTAATTAAAATAGTTCACCAGTAAATTTAATCGGGTCCGGCCGCTGATTTAGTGGGAAACCCGTTGATTTTTTAACTATTGCCCAGTGACAAGATTTGTTCACGACAAAATTAGTCGGCGGCTTCGAGAAAATTTAGGGGCGGGATTTTTTGTATACTGTATATACTGGTTCTTCTAAATAATCCTGCTGCTATACAATCCATCTTACTTCTGTAACTTGTATTTTTTGACTATATATATATATATAATTATAGTAACTAAATGTTTTTTTTGTCAATCTTTCATTGACTACTAGTTTTATTACTATCGAAAGCAAATTTTCAACTTTTTTTAAAAAAAAATTTTCATCTTCATTAATTTATCTTCATGAAACCAATTGAATGAAATGGTTACCACCGGGTTTACCAGACGGTTGGGAGTCTATGAAGTTACATCAAAAAACATTTTATTTCTTTTTAATTCTCCATTTGAT
This sequence comes from Pichia californica, assembly GCA_030574395.1. Classification (NCBI taxonomy): domain Eukaryota; kingdom Fungi; phylum Ascomycota; class Pichiomycetes; order Pichiales; family Pichiaceae; genus Pichia; species Pichia californica. The sequence goes on from JAJMEW010000002.1 coordinate 182,247, forward strand.
ATCAATTACAGATTTTTTAATATTCAATATTTAAAAGTTGAAGTGGAAAGTAATATAGCAAATTTAGAATAGTAGGTGAAAAGTCAAAATTTAAACCCACCCGGCTTTAAACAAATCAAGAGTGACATCAAACATCAAAGATGAAATTAACATCAGATTTAGTAAAAACTACCTAGTAAAAGTATTTCTCCGAGCCAAATATACCAAAAGACCGACACTATTTTTTAATATTATTCGCTCAAATCTTTCTCAAACAAAAAACCTAATTTAGGATTCCGAATGACAGAACATTACTATGGATACCTGGTGAGTTTTGTACAAACGTATAGCTGATAGCTAAGGTAAATTTAAGGTAAATTTAAGGTAAGAAGGTATAAGTAAGGTAAAATGTAAAATGATAGCAAATGTCCTAATCATGTGTCCTGCTCTCTGCTCTGTTCTCTTAGTGGCGGGTTGGCAAGTGACAAGTGGCAAGTGGGAAGTGGGAAGCCGGAAGACGGAAGCCTGAAGCCTGAAGGTTCATGCAGTAGTGATTGAGTATTGAGCAGTTACCGAAAACGGTGTGCACAACAGCATTATACTCGCTAAACCCTAAACCTACCAACAGCTTTAATCATCGTCCAAGGTCCAAGAGACCCACCAGCCACCAGCCACACACTGTCCTTCGTTGGACCAGACATGCCTCAAGTCGACCATGTTTGGTATTGAGTATTGAGTCTTGACAAGTGCCGCCTTCAAGCTTTGAGCTTTGAAATTTTAGGAATCAAAAATGAAAACACAAATCAATAACACGCTAATTACGTAAATTCATATTTTGGCGTTATCAAAAATCAAAAAATACACACACGATTCCATGGATCCTGGACCATGAACCATGAGCCATGAACCATGAACCATAATTTTTGTTTATGATCCCACTCTTAGACCGTTCATTTCCAATCTCTACTTTCCAATTTCCAATACCCATGGCCCATGACCCCTGACTAAGGGCTAAGGGCTGAGGGGTGAGGGGTGAGGG